>NIJG01000366.1:103641-121755 GCA_002201625.1 Euglossa dilemma
AAAGAATAATTCAGAATTTTATCAATTCGAGTTATTTGGTTTGTGCTGTATAGAATTTGCAAGTTTTTGGAAAGAATAACTAAAAATTTTGTTAGTTCGAGTTATTTGGTCTGGGTTTTATAGAATTTGGAAATTTTTTGAAAGAATAATTCAGAATTTTCTCAATTTGAGATATTTGGTTTGTGCTGTATAGAATTTGGGAATTTTTGGAAAGAATAACTAAGAATTTTCATAGTTCGAGTTATCTGGTCTGTGTTTTATAGAATTTGGGAATTTTTGGGAAGAATAACTAAGAATTTTATTAATTCGAATTGTTTGGTCTGTGTTCTACAGAATTTGGGAATTTTTGAAAAGAATAATTAAGAATTTTATCAATTCCAGTTATTTGTTTTGTGCTGTATAGAATTTGCAAATTTTTGTAAAGAATACCTAAAAATTTTGTTAGTTCGAACAATTATTACCTGATAGTAGTACTATCAAAGTTTGAAATTAAAATTAGAATTAAAATCGAGCTCGAAATTCGCTAAACTCGTTAGAGTGCAAACGAAACGACGGTAAAGGATGGATAAATATTTTTGTTCGAGGATCTGCTTCTGTTCCTTCGTCTATCCCATCATTCGGTAGTTTCGGACACCCTGTATGCATCTTTACAATCCCTGTCCGCTTTGTGCCCATTCTTCCGGATGTTTCGAATTCGTAGACGTCCAAGCAAACTCTCGAATTTGTGTATTTGCGAACGTATCTTGTCACGCTAATAAGTGTAAGCATGACGTTCGTATCGGATTCTATAGCCGTGATTGTTAAACTAATATTGAAACAGACGATTCGGGAACCGCCGCTATTTATGTCCCCGTTTGAACTGGCGGACTTCCGCCGTGGGATAATACGGTTAACCACGTTGGCCATTAGTCTTTCCACAATCGATACACGCCGGCTGTTACAGTGAAAATCGACGTCGATTATCATCCAACAGCTTCGATGGCTCTTGTCCACCTTTCCCATCTTCATTCTATCATTCCGACTTCCAACTAATCCCTCAGCCAATCCCTCCTCTCATTTTACACCGCGTCACCTAAGCACGCCGTGCGAATATCTCGAAAATTATCTACAGTTTCATCTCAAAGGTATTCCTTTTTATTTTAGTTTTTAAGATTCTAGTTTCACCTGTTTTCCCGCGATATCGATGAATTTTTCGTAATTCAGTTTGTGATTTGTAAATCAGGTTTGCAATACTTTCGTGTATTAAACGTGTAATTGAAAATTCGTTTTCTTAATTTCGCTTGTTTTGAGCTACGTATTTTGTGGTTTTATCGAATTTGGAATTTTTTAGAATGTTATATAGGATTTGGGAATTATTGGAAAGAGTAATTAAGAATTTTATTAGTTCGGAATTACAATCGAATTCGATCTTTACTAAGTTTATTAGAGTTTAAAAAATTGCGAGATTATTTAAGAGATGTGCAATTTGTCTTAATTGACAGATCGTTAAGCTATTATGTACCTAAAGTAAACGATAAAATCAAGAAACAAGTATCTCTAATTATAGAGTTTTAAATTCGAACGAAGCTTAATATTCCTCTGATAGAAAGTTAGCTACCCTTTCAAATTCTGATATAAAGTAACAGGTATCCTACTTAAAAAGTTCAAGACCATCTTGATATCCGGTAAACAAGCAGGTTATATAAAATCCTTTCAGCATCATATATCACTCTCGACGTCGTGCAATTTCTGTATGAAACCTTTTATTTTTTTTTATGAAACCTACACTCCAAAAGCCATTCATGGTTGCAGTGTCACAAGGGAGGATAATTCGAACTTCAAATACCCCGTGTTCGTAATTCCACGAGTGAGAATACTTCTGAGAGGTTTTTCAGAAAACATTCAGAAAGGCAAATTATTCTACGTTCATTCTACGTTCACGTTCCCATTTTCCCAATGTCCATTTTGCCAATTTTCATATTATCTGGCAGATTCTCTGCGTTACAATTGTTTCAAATGCAAAAAGTTTATGCGATTGAAAGCTACTAGTAATAATCATCTAAGAATATAAGAGAGATTCTTCGCAAATTAACGAAGGTTCGGGGCGAAAGAGTTAGAGTAAGTAGTGTCATGACTTTTCTGAATAAATTCAAAGCAATCAGACGCAAGGCACTGAGACCGCAATTCAGAAGTTTATTCTTTCTTAATTTCACAAATGTCTATTTCACCGATTTCCTCACTATGGAGAAGTAGGCACTCAGATTCAAATTCAGAATATAAAATTTATTTTATATTAATTTCGCAACTATTTATTTTCCCAGTTCTCTCACTATCGAGAAAATTCCCTCTATAATATCCGTACACCAATTGCAAGAATATTCTCTACCCAGAAGTTGGAAGTTCTAGGGATTGAAAAATCGAAGAAAGTTCGTTGCGAAAAAATTAAAGGTTCGATAGTGCGACTACTGTTCGATCTGGTTTGTTTCTGTAATACCAGTATCAACACCAATTGCAAGAATATTCTCAGTCCAGAAGTTGGAAATTCTAGGGATTGAAAAATCGGAGAAAGTTCGTGGCGAAAAAATTAAAGGTTCGATAGTGCGACTACTGTTCGATCTGGTTTGGCTCTATAATACCAGTATCAACACCAATTGCAAGAATATTCTCAGTCCAGAAGTTGGAGGTTCTAGAGATTGAAAAATCGGAGAAAGTTCGTTGCAATAAAATTAAAGGTTCGATAGTGCGACTACTGTTCGATCTGGTTTGGCGTTATTGCGATTACTCGGTTGTTGTTGGCAGGTTGGTTGATTAGGAGATGGTACCGTTAGCGTTGGGTAAGGTCTCACGCGGGGAATCGAGCCGGCTAACTCGCCGCAACACAATCCACTCTCCAGTTCCAGTCTGAACGTCTCGTCTTCTACTACTTGTCCTCCGAGAGAGTAACCGAGCTGTCTTCCGTCGGTGCATTGCTCATTCTTGCGAAAGAATGACCTCGTCTCTTCATACACGTACAATCCCGTCGTTGCTGCATCTGCAGTTTGGCGCATCTGCAGGACGTGCAGATCATTGGCGTTCACTCGTCGCACCGATCTTTTAACCGCCATCGAAATCCTTTAACTTCTCTTCCTTTTCTCTCTTCCTCCAAGCCTTTTGTATTATATTTGCCAACGCGTTTGCTAATATATCGAGAAACCTTTTAATTCCTCTAATTTCTCTCTTGCTTTTACTCTATCGAATAAATCTTCTAGTAAATTTCCCAATTTTTTTAATCGATTCAAATAATTCTTATATCGCTCTTGAGGTATTAAACTTTGCTAGGACATTTGAGAATTTTTTAATTCGTTTAATGCAAAAATCTTCTGGTAAATTTGTACGTTTTTTTTTTAATTAATTAAAATAATTCGTATATCGTTCTTGACATATTAAATTTTCTTGACACATTAGGGAATTTTTTAATTCGTTTAATTTCTGTTTTGCTCTCCCGCGTTGGTGAAAATTTCTAGTAAATTCGCAAATTTTTTAAATTTAATTAACTGTGATTTTGCCGCGTCAGATTTCGTTTTACTTAATTTCTGTTTCACCTTTCCGTGTTCGGAGAAATTGCCAGTAAATTTGGAAACAGTTTAGTTAATTTAATTTCTCCTTTGTTTTCGCCGTGTTAGATCTTGATTTGCTTTTTTCATTTTCCACGGAAAAATGGAATTTGATAAAACACGCGAAAGTCTATAATTTTTTCAAAGACACTTGTTAGTAGGTTTGATCAATTTTTAATTCTTCTACTCTTTGTTCTATTTCGTTTCATTCTTATTCCTTGTTATACCTTTGTAATATTAATTGGAAATTTACTATTACTCTTGGAAATCCTTTAATTCACCGAAATTCTATTTGAGTTTCACTGACACGAATAGATCTACTGCTACGTTTATTTCTAGCAACGTTATATTAAATTAAACATGAAAGAATAAATAGTAACGGAAGACGAAAATTGTCTCTCGTATTTTAATCTTAACATCAATCTCAATGAATTTATTCATTAAATATACTTAAACGAAGTTACACGGTTGGTATTTATAAAATAAAATATACAGTCTTGAATAAAATAGAATATCCTTATAATTAGGTAGCTAAAACTGTTATTGAGCTCAGAAGAAAATCCGAATAAAATAGACGTATAACCGATGTTAAAGTTATTAAAATCGGTACACCTTGATGCTTCTGATATTTTAATTTATAAATACGTATAAAATATGACGATATATTTTCATTTAACGTGCAATGTCTTTGTCTGATTATTTAATTCGCAAAAATTATTGTTCTGTTAATTTTCCAAGTCTGATCTTGTTCTTCGTTCTATTGGTTCTTTGTTTTCCGTAACACGATTTCTCACGAAACCACATTTCTCGTAATTTAACATATATATTATGTTTCTCGAAATTGAAAAATGTTTCTCTGAATTTAAAAATATCAATCCATCGCTGACAATCTTCCAAACTGATAAAACTGCGATAATTCTGAGAATATCTCAAATTCAGAACACCCTTGGTTTCCGTTTCTTTGTGTTTACGTGTTTTATAATCGCGAGCAACGATTCGAGGCTCGCTATCGTAGGCTGGTATTTTATCACGGCGAAAAAGGCTGTAACAATTGTAACGAAATTGCAGAAATTGCGATCACCGTCGTTAAACGTGATTGCGTGTCAAACAAACCAGAAATAAGATCTGATAGAAAGTTAAATACGCGAGATGAGCGTTGGATTACCGAGACTGCAAAGGATAATCCGGATAGTGAAGCGTGTTATGATAGTAATATCGACCACTGAGGTCGGGAAACATTTAAATATGGAAGGAAGCTGCTGTTATTACTATTAAAATATTATCAGGACGAAATAAACAGAGTTATCGCTAGACGAGGAAATCTTTATGTTCGTATAACATATTAATTTATGGCGAAATAAGGTGGCAAATGTTGGCAGGAATGGTCGTTTGAATGTCGCGAGCGAAGGCGGGTAAAACTTGTTTACTTTGTAATTCTGTGTTTCGAGAACTCACGACGAGGAGATGAACTTCCCTATCGTCGCGAAAACAGTTGCTCGATATTAATTTGGCGAGCAACCAGTCGTGAAAGGAATCGTGTACCGGTGTGGTTAACTTGGCATTCCCAACCCTACGGTGGAATTTAATCCATCCGATTCAATTCCTGGTGCGTTGCTATCCGTAGAAAACGGTTTATTCGTAAAAATTTCGAATTTTTAAGTACACGAGTCTCACTGACACTTGTCGACAGTCTATACCTTAAAATAATTCCAAATAAATGCGAAATCGAATGTAAAAATAATAATTTTCAAGTCTGAAGTTGAAGTTAATTATAAAACGAAATGTGTGGTATTTGTTTAAATTCCTCTGCGTGTTAAAAAATGATAGAGCAAAAATAATTGGGTTGCTTTAAATGAAAATATTCAAAGCATTGTAAGTTCCAAATTTCCAATACACATTTGTCGCTTTGTGTACGTTTTCGGAACTTCAAATATCGATGTATCAATTATATTTCTCTTTTCTAAATTTATTTCGACAAAATAATTACATTCCTGCAATATTTTATAACACTTCCATTCGAAATATCAATCGTACATATGCTAAAAAGGTAAAAACCTATAAAATACACGATGCACCGTTTATCAACAAATAATTTTTCACATTTCATATTTTCACGATGCCACTCCCTCTATTATTATCCATGTATACTTTATTTAGGTATACATTAAGAATCAGTAACTCTATCGTTAACGAACTCGTCAATTCTAGAATTTCATCCAACTATCTCACGTCTCTCGATTATTAAAATCAATAAATACCAAACATGTACAACACGGTATTACGAAAAAAATCCGAATTCCTTCCCTTCAACCCATTCTTCCTCCACTTCACAGCTGTCCACGACAATCTGCACCCTACTCATAAATCAAGCATCATCTTTATAACCTATTACTCCGAAACAACTGTCAAATCAACGTTTCCATGGAAGTCTGTAATGATTGGTTATCTCGCGAATATCTATCTGTATGAACGTAGAAGAAAAAGAAGAAGAAGAATAAGAAGAAGAATAAGAAGGCCAGAGAAAAAGTGACCAAAGAAGAAGAAGAAGAAGAAGAGGTGGAAGGAGCAAAAGGGAAAGAAGGGAAAACAGAAGACTGCCTAACATGGTGCACGAAACGATTCTGAACCGTGCGATTGTTGCGCATCGTGATCACCGCAGCTGACAGTCGATTCTGTGATCTTAATCTGGTCAACATACTCGCAAGAAGGGAGAGAACAGCCAGGACGAAGGGGGTCGAAGAGAGAGAGAGAGAAAGAGTGAGGTAGAGGGGAGAGAGGGGCGTAGGAAAAAATCGGTAGCTGGTCGATTGAGAGGACGGGAATCCGTCTGTCGGTTTATACGGTTGAGAGACCGGATCAAGAACCTTGAATAATTCATCGAGAAAGCGAGACTCGCTGCTTCGGCTTCAGCGCAACGACTGACGTTGTTCCTTGCCTGTTTGCACTGTTGCCCGATTCCCTTTCTACCCTACCTCCGAGCCGAGCCTCGGCTATTTCTGACACCCTGTATCAGCCTGTCTGTCCTGTCCGCTTCGTGTTCGTGTTTCGGCCACGACATCCTCGGTACACCGAATTTTTCTTACCCAAAACCATCCACCGGTGATTCTCCGTTTAATCCATCCACTCTTGCTACCTCCCTTCCTTTCTTCTCCTAAAACACTTTTTCGCTTTCTTCCTGAAACTCCCATTCGATTTATACTCTTCTCAACCCTGTTTTCGTTTGACATTGCGAATGATTTTGCAATTTTTTCGAAGTAATTCGAAAGGAGGCAGGTTTGTTTGGATAATCGACGTGGAAGAGGAAAATTTCGAATTCGTCGTCAGTCGATTAGAATTTATCAAATCTTCTCTATTTCAATTTTCGGATAATCGGTTAAGTCTTCTCACTTCAGTTTTCGTTTCATGTCGCGAGTGATTTTTGTAATTTTTTCGAATTAATTCGAAAGAAGGCAGGTTTGTTTGGATAATCGACGTGGAAGAGGAAAATTTTGAATCTGTTCTAAATAGATTAGAAGCCCATTAGTGATTATTATTTATCAAATTTTCTTATTTCAATTTTCGGATAATCGGTTAAGTCTTCTCACTTCTGTTTTCGTTTCATGTCGCGTGTGATTTTTGTAATTTTTTCGAATTAATTCGAAAGAAGGCAGGTTTGTTTGGATAATCGACGTGGAAGAGAAAAATTTTGAATTTGTCGTCAGTCGATTAGAATTTATCGAATCTTTTCTATTTCAATTTTTGGATAATCGGTTTAGTCTTCTCAACCCTGTTTTCGTTTGACATCGCGAATGATTTTGCATATTTTTCGAGGTAATTCGAAAGGAGGCAGGTTTGTTTGGATAATCGACGTGGAAGAGGAAAATTTTGAATTTGTCGTCAGCCGATTAGGATTTATCAAATCTTCTCTATTTCAATTTTCGGATAATCGGTTAAGTCTTCTCAATTCGGTTTTCGTTTCATGTCGCGAGTGATTTTTGTGATTTTTTCGAATTAATTCGAAAGGAGGCAGGTTTGTTTGGATAATCGACGTGGAAGAGGAAAATTTTGAATCTGTTCTAAATCGATTAGAAGCCCAAGCACATTAGTGACTATTATTTATCAAATTTTCTTATTTCAATTTTCGGATAATCGGTTAAGTCTTCTCACTTGTTTTCCTTCGATCTAGCGAATGATTTTGTAATTTTTTCGAATTAATTCCGAGGTAGGTTTCGTAATTGTTTATTCCAAGTAACGAATTTATTCTAAATAAATTCCTGGATTTATCTGCAATTTATTCAAAGACATATTTGGTGGATTCCTGTAATAATTGGAATTAATAGCACGCGAATGACCATGTTCGTCGAGATGCTATTACAAGACGATTATAGCGTGCATTTCTGTGATCCTTTCTAAGTCCTTGACGAGTCCTCTGCAACAGCTTATATCTATCGGAAATTTAGTTAATACCACGTGTGTTTAAATTGATAAGAAGTTTGAAATTTTTCCTACGAACGATGATAGTCATTTCAAATAATTGGATAGGTACGAATACCTAACCATTCATAAAAATTTAAGCACAGCTTTTATTTAATTAAATTAATTTCAGTTATATCAACGTTTCGTTTGGTATCGTGATTACTTTTATTTTTGATTTTAGATAGGTTCTCTGATTATACGTGTAACGATTTGCAATAATTAAAAAGAATAAATATTTCTTAAATAGACAAATTAGCTGTGTTGAAAAGTATAAGTTTTTTGATTACTCCAAAATTGATATTCATATATCAACCATAATGTATCATACCTTCAATTATGTTTTTTTATTGTCATGTAGACTATCAACCTTGTATAACCAAAATTTTATTTGTTTACGAAAGTAAACAGTCGTGATTGATCGCGGTTTTTTAATTTAATTTGAAACCTCGAAATTTAATAATCGTTGTAGACAGACATTTGACATTGATAATTTCTAATAACAGAAGGGTACGATAATAAACAAATGTAACAAAAATTCCAAAATATGAAAGCAAAATTTACGATATTCCTTAAAAATTGTAAGTATTTATCTCTAAATACGATATCAATAAAATTATCCTAATAGTATCAACGTTAAAAATTAATTTAATATTTCTGGTAGCCTTTAAGGATTAAATTCGTCTAAAACAATAATCCTTTTTACTTTTCTAACACGAGAATATATTGTCAAAAGATGTTCCAAAACTATGCGAACGATTCTGTGCAACTGTCAGTTGCTTGAGATAAAAAGAATAGGAAATTAAAAGTCACGATTTACTACGTGAATAATTCGCGAACGTTTAATCATCTTTTCAAATATATTATCGTTAATACCGGTAAAATGCGTAATAAAAGAAATTACCAATAAAATTATCAACAGTCATCGATCCGAATTGAGTTTCTTAAACACAAAAAACACCGTTCCTTTCCCGTCCGTCTATTTACATGCGTAAAATCACGAGGAGTTACGAAGTATTATGAAAATACGCGACGAGTAGCGAAGAATAGCGGAGAGTTACGAGGAATCGCGAAGATTGCCGAAGTCTGCCGAAGTGTCCCGACGTGTTCCGAAACGGCCGTTCGCTTTCCATAACGCAACGTGATGTATCTACGAAGGAATAGACGCAAGACGTTTCTAAAACAAACTTTGCCGGAATGGAAAGGAACGTCTGTGGTTGAAACGTGGTCGAGAGGATCGCCTGTCAAATTTCTGAAGCATGAAGAAAAGCGTTTCCGTCGGTGGCGCAACGGTTAAACGTTCATACATCCGTCTAAGGGGCACAGGTAAAGAAAAGCGTCTTTGAGGTTCTTTTCGCCGCCTAATTGTATCGGGTATCTTAATCAGCGTGTAAGCTACTAAAAGTCGAGGGGCTCGAGAGGGGGGAGGAGGGGTCGAGAGAAAGAACCCGGCGTGCTCTGCATCTCAAAGGCAGAATTTTAAAAGTGTGTTAAGCCCCTGGCATTATGCCCGCTGCTGCATTTATCCTCCCTGAATATGAATTTAGATTGTGGCTTAGACACGACGTTATACCCGCTTCTCTCCACCGAACTGAAACGCGGAAGCTACTTTTTTCCACCGTATCTCCATCTTCGTATCTTCTCCGACCACTTTTCTTGCCCTTTTACTTCAGCATAATTACGGGTGAGATAAGCTGGAGGGGTTGCAGTTTAAGCCTTATCTCTTGCTCATGATGATTATTTAGTCGAATCGAGGTAAATTCTTTTACTCTTTCTTTTTTTCTTTTATTCTTCTTTATCGCGTTTTATCTTTGCTCCACGAATTTTCTAACCAATTCTACTTTTGTTAGTCACGTATAACCGGATTTCACCGTATCTCCGGGAGCAAGAGATTGAGGTTAGTTTTTTAGTTCGACGAGGAATATTCAGAGGTTAACCGCTTCGAATGCATTCGTTCTTTTGACTACAAAACGTTCGATAAATAAAAGATTCACGTTTTATTTACACTTTGGAAGTAATACTGCATCCAAAGTAACGATGGACAAATATGATACTTAACGTGGACAAAATTTAAGGTTAATACAGAATTTGGATAATATTGAATATACGAAAACTTTATGGTAGAGGGTATAAGCATTGTAATTAATAGCAGAGGATGATTTAAATATCAGTCTGAATTAATTCTAGAAATAATTCACACGATACTTTTGTCACTTTCACGATAGATACGTTCACGTTTAATACTCTAGAAATTTTTCTCATTTTCTCTACGTATTTCCGATGATGGTATGTTACTTCAGGGACAGTATTATTTTCAAAATTCAATAAAATAGAATAGTACAGAAATAGGTATGCAAAATAGTAGATACTTAAGAAATATAAGCGTTCAAATTAGTTTATCACTTTTGTATGAACTCTGTAAGTCTCTTACTTTGTTATTGAAAATTAATTTTACATTTCTTGTAAATCTAAGAGAACAGTCTCTACGGAGACACGTTTAGGCATCGTATTCGAAAGATTTTAGAAAGGTCATAAGCGAGTACGTCCTTGGATGATTTGCAGTGTCGTTTAATTACGGCAACAAACGAACACGTGTCTTTCTACGTGGAATTTTGATTGGTACGCCCACAAAGCTGTACGAAGGGAAGCAATATTTTTAGGAATTATTAACAAACGAATGACCAAGAATATTGGTCGGAGTTTTAATTCGATAGATATGAATTCCAATTGTAGGGTTGCTTCGGATGAGAAAGGGTCTTTCGTAATCAACCGCCTGCCACGTGCTGGCTCGCTCCAATATACCATTTCGTTCAACGAAATGACAACATATTAATATCGATATTGCCTCATAACGAATTGATAATTGTTTATTTCTGACGACGATCCAGCCGGCCGGTTCGTTTTATCCGGCTGATAAGCTTATCAAAGTCGATTTCGAGTTAAAGCATAATTCCTAAGCGTTCCGGCCTTAAAAGCTGCCGCGAATATCGCCCTGATCCAATTTTCTTTATCACGTTCATAACAGCCAGGGAATTAAATCTGTTTCGCGATAATTTCGTTACCACCGATGGTGTCGATAAATAGCCATAAAATTAATATTGCCAGCGGTTACCTTTTTTAAATACCAGAATTACCAGCGTATAATGTATAGCTAAATACACTGTACGCTTATACTAATAATAGTAATTAAAGCGGCATGATGGAGGCAGTAGGTATACGAGTATATAATTACGCTTCAATCCGAATGAAAGTCAAGGTTAATTTTCTCGAAAGCAATTGCATGCTTTTAGTAATTATAAGAGTGAACTATCCGAGACCAGTTTTGATTGATTAGGCGGCTTTAACGTTGATGAGGTTAAAATGGTGTTTTACGCGATGAAAATTCACCCGGTATAAATGAAAGCTTGCAAGAATACGAACGAAACGAATATTTTTCGTTCGTTTAATATAAATTTATATTCGACAAGGATAGAGTAAGCGTTCGTCATAACAGGGAACCAATTTGCGAATCGCATTTTTGAAAAAATTCTCGTCCCGTTTCCCGATGCCATTTCAAGGCCTCTTCCTTTGCTTTTTCCATACTAAAACGATCCTTAAGCTTCTCTTACTCTATGTAACACATGGAAATTGTATGGAAGCAGGCTGTAAGGTTTTTGTAACAATCTTAGATACTTAATCACAATCACGTATATTTTTAAAAACGAGTTATAGACGAATAACGAAATTCTTATTCCGTAACATGAAAATATTACAAAATTATATTTAAGACGCGTTATATCTATTAGAAGCAAACCAAGATTCCAATTTAATAATAATTCGAAACGGTATTTCATTTCGATTCAAATATCGATTTAATCAAACGTTAATTATATCGATAATCACAGTCGACTTTAGAGAATTTTTTAAATAAAATTTCGCTACATTTCCGGTGTACTTCGACAGTTAGGTAAATTTCAATTCTGTTCTATTCGAAATTCGAGAAATCGTTGATACTTTCACGGGAGATCTCGGCATCGACGAGATCGAAATCGAGAAGATGTTCGCGTAACCTCGTAACCACTTTATAAACGGTGTGAAAACTAAAAAAAAAAAAGAATGCGATCTATTCGAAAAGGGAGCGAGAATTAGAAGTTATCGCGCTAATACCTCTTGGAAATCTTCAGGCACTTTGTACCAGCACTCTAACCGATGTTAACATTTTTTAACCGAAACAGCTTGCATGAATTCTATATGTGTATACTGTATAATTACGATTATGTAACATGTAAAATGTATTGATGATGTCGATGACTGATGACCGTTGTTATGTGGGTGATTCTAGTGGGGCCTGTGTTCGGGGGCCGATGCGGCGCGGAGGCGCTCGGGCTGGGGTTAGGGGTGTCGCTGGGCACAGCCTACAGATTCACTGTGCTCCCAGGACTTGCTGCCAAGACCACCCCCTTGCTTGTATTCGACCAAGGTAGGCCCACCAGCCATCTTCATTACAGTTACTTAACCCCTTGCCATACTATTTATTTCGCAAGAATTCGGGCCCAAGTTATATTCCCGATTATTCGGTCCAAAGTGAGGAAAACAGAGTGTCGGAAATTGAAACGTGATATAAACAAGATTTATTTCCGTATCTAGCATGTCCCACAAATATTCGTCGAGCACAATAAAAAATAAGTCTAATAATTCGTTATTCGAGTCTAAATGATTACAAGTAGGATTCAAGTTTGGCCCAAAATTCTCATCACGAGTAATATTCGTCAAAGTATGGCAAAGGGTTAACCATCTCAGACAGAGCAATTCTTTTTCGACCGCGATAGATTATTTTCTAGAGGGTGCTCGTTCTTTTCGCCTTCGTCTTCGTCCTCGTCGTTGATGGACCTTGACCTTTTCAATGTTTAGTGTTTTAACCAGTATTTAGACACGACCGGGGTCACTATTGTGGCTTTCGCGGTATCATTCTTGAAGAACGACGCACTACTATAGTGACTTTCGTGGATATCACGGTTTTCGACGGTATAATATGTTTTTTGCTTCATATCTCATTTGTTTCGCTTCGTTTACAACTCTATTTCCACGTAATGTCGTAGTGGAAATCGTCATAAACGGTTTTTGTGTCATCCGCGGTCAGGCGCGCTGTACCTAAAAGGTGAAACGTTTTGCACTACCCTTTTGTCGGTGAATATACGAAAATTGTAAGAAAATTGAACTTTAAGCTCTTAAGTTCCCCGATACTTTGAAGAGATTTGAAAATGCCTGTTTTTCGTTGATTCTTTGGTATCGTGAAAATTTTAGAGGAGGATAAGTTATTAAACTACGAAATAAGTATGGTTGAACAGGGACAGTCTCGGTTCGTTATTAGACGTTTAAGGGATTAAAGAGTATTGAAATTGACCGACGCGAAGAGATGAACAAAGAAACGTTGATCTCGATGTTTGCTCGAAGAGATTAATAATTTCCTCATGACGGTTAACTTTCTTTTACCTATCAAATGCAATTAAAATTCAATGAAAATTCGTTGTCGAGGGTTACGACTTTCGTTTTTGTTCGAGCAATTTGATTCCGTATTTTTTCGAAAATTAGACACTCTGTAATTCTAACGTTCACTCTGCGATTGAAGAAGATATAATCGATAGAATCGATAGATATCGTTTCCGTAATGAGTCTTTATATCAACTATTATATTGGGATTTTTATTCACCTATTGAACGTACTTTGCTTAACCTTTCATCACTCGAAATTTCTCTGGAGAATTAAAATTTCGTGCAAATGTGTCCACTAGAAGTTGCTCGACGTCGTGGAGACCAAGCTATAAGATATTAACGATATAAAAAGGCTACCTTTCTTTCTTTTTAAATCTTATTTTTCATTCGGTATAGCCAATTTAATCGTAAATTGAACGACGTGCGACATGAAAGTTTAAAGCTGCCAGAGATAGTAAAAACCAAATTTCGTCCGGAATTCTTTGTGTCCACGAAGATTCGACGCAGATGTTCAAAATGTTCTTCGTTCCCTTCGATACGTTTTAAGTATCAAGTACAATACGCTACATTATTTCGAAAGGCAGTAATCGTGTACACGCTGTGATAATTCGTTCCTTTGCTGGTGATCTTTCAAACACCATAGATGCAATATCCGAGAGAAAGTAATCGGGAGGTGTGATAATCTCGCCTACCAATCGATGTAACTACCCCTGTCCAATTATCCTCGGCACTTTTCTTGCTACTTGTCCGTAATGTTCATCGCGCTGACATTCTCGCTTGTAATAGCAATTTGAAAGAATTGCTTTGAAAGAATTTCACAAAGAATTTCAGATAAAGGCGATAGGCTCGTAATAATCGACGATAGAAATAAGAAATAAAGATTAAAAATTAGTTTGGTGGTAGCAAAGGATTCGACGTGTTAATTATTCGTTTGAAAATGCTATAGTTAGCTATAGTTTCATTTAAAAGAGCTAAAGTCACGTTTCCACCTTGTTAATTCATTTTAACACTAGGTTTACGGAGGTTTTTGAATACCTATCTTTATGGAGACCCGTCAAATTTGCGGGTAAAGAAAAGTACGAATTTTCTTAAAAAATAAGACCATGAGTTTAACTTAAAAACAATTACGATATTAACAAATTTAATATAAGTTGATTAAATTTATTAATATTGTATAATTGGAGCAACTCACCCGTCAAATTGACGGGTNAGTTATTATATGATTCTTTATTTACCGTTCGAAAAAATAACGTCAGTTTCATAGCAGAAAATCCGTAAATTTCTACTCTTCTGTAGTTCAAAAATCATGGAGTGCAAAGGGTTAATAAAGCTATCGTTACAATACCTAAGGTATCTTCACGGTATTATGCAACTTCTTCGACAAATATTCGCGTGGAGTTACAATTGTAACCAGAATTTGATTTCGACGTGAAATTAATTTCATAAAAAATGTTAATTATTCAAGATCTTTAGAGTTCTTATTTATCTGGCCGATAATCGCGAGATATCGGAACTGGTCTAAACAGCGATGAAACGTAGATAATTCCATAGTCGTAGCCAGCTATAGCAATTGCTCGGCTAGCAAGCGTTGCATGTCCTCGAATCAACAAATCACGTTAAGCCTCTGCGTCGTCAAATTCTAACATTTCCCAACAGAGTGCTGATATATAGTAGGCTTAACAAACCTCGATCGGGTAGGGTAATGTGCATTGCAGAGTTACAAGATTAGCCAAAAATTTACTATCAGCTATTTGCTCGCTAGCTGCGTTGCCAGACCGGCCTCGAACGACTGCAAAAACCAGGACAATGATAGCTTCCTTTCGTCCGCAGAGGGATAACACCAGTAACTGATAAAAATTGCCAGTTTCGCGCTTTGAATCATACTCGAACACGCTATTCCTTTCAAATTTCACATCAAAAGCTACCATCGGTGCAATTGGCAATGCGACTTATGCTCAGTTTTATCGGTTCTTAACGATTTAAGATTGAGTTGATTGTTAGTATACTCTCGGAAAAATTTCGTTACAAGTCTACGTTGTGGTATTTCAAATATTTGTTAAAATAATTAACTCTTCGCGACGCTATTCATCGCTAAGATTTTCAGAAAATTTACTTCTTTAATAAGGATAATTTCTAAGTTTCTTTAACAAGGTTGATGTAATTATTAAACGATAAATTGGTATACTATCGCAAACTTATTATAAATTATCGAATACATAGGTTTGTGTTTTTTATTGACACCAATACGTGTGAAAAATGTAGAAAGTTTGTTAGTTGATTGTAGCGAATCATTTTTAGAATAGAGAGAATCGTAGATACAACGTAATTGTAGTCACTTTTAATTCACAGATAGCAATCGAATAACTATAGCTACTTTTAGTGCACAAAGGATGCTCAACGTTGAGTAACTATAATTACTGTTACTATGCAGCAAGTATTTAACGTTGAGCGTGTATAGTTAACTTTAACACAGGGTAGCTCTCGATATTACCCTTTGCACTCGACATTTGTAATTTTTCGCTAGATAAAAGTAGAAATTCAAAGATTTTATGTCATAAAGCAAACTATATCATTTTAGAACGATAAATAAGGGTTCGTATACTAATTAACACACAGTACAATTATTTAATTTCAGTGCCTCTCGCGCTATTACATTATCGTAAATTTAATATGTTAATTAATATAAATCTTCAAAATTTAATAAGTGTCTCTCGAGTGCAAAGGGTTAAATGTGTATAGTCATCTTTGGATGACTATAATGGTCTTTAGTATACATCTAGTGCTCTACTTTGGTCAAATATAGTCGTGTTCGGAACACACTGAGAATTCAACGTCTAAGTGGTTATAATCACCGACGATACACAGCGATTTCTCAAGATCGGGTGACTATAGTCTAGTTTGATATACAACGATGGCTTAACGTCGAGTAACTAGTATCTGTAGTCACTTTTGGTGTACCTTGAACGGTCAACATTCAGCGACTATAGTCTCCTTTGTACATAGCGAGCGTTCGAAACTAGATAAATATCTAACGATGGGTTAATCGAACAATGAGATTTTATTTTACGTATCGAATAATTTATTTCACAAAGATAGGAAAGAATCGTTACAGACTCCCTTCCATTTCGCGATGGTCCGTATTCGTATGTTTCCAAATTTGCGAAGCGGAATCGTTACAAATTTTTCTCCGTTTCGCGATGGTCCGTATTCGTATGTTTCCAAATTTGCGAAGCGGGGGATATCTTTGTCAATAATTTGTTTAACAAAGATAGAGTAAAGAATCGTTACAAATTTTTCTCCGTTCCGCGATGGTCCGTATTCGTATGTTTCCAAATTTGCGAAGCGGAGGATACCTTTGTCAATAATTTGTTTAACAAAGATAGAGGAAAGAATCGTTACAAACTTTTCTCCGTTCCGCGATGGTCCGTATTCGTATCTTTCCAAATTTGCGAAGCTGGGGATACCTTTGTCAATGATTTGTTTAACAAAGATAGAGGAAAGAATCGTTACAAACTTTTCTCCGTTCCGCGATGAGCCGTATTTATACGTTTCTGAATTCGCGAAGCGAGGGTACCAGGTCTTTGTTTCGATTATGTTAACGAAATATTTTATTTCACGGTTGACGAAAAGTTTCTTTTTTCGAGAGAAGTCGTTTCACGTATAATTGTTTCGCTATGTGTAGGTTTACGACTAATTTGCTTCTAAATCTCGGACTTGCTTCTAATTATAGTCATTTCCGGTAACAGAGAGACACTTCGAATTTTTCACGATAAATCGAAGCATTAACCTCGTCTTTCACGAGATTCTTTCAACGATTTTGCGATACTTAAACGGTGAAAGAGAGACCTAGGGAAGCTCGGCTGGGTTCGTGATAAGCAACCAGCGACCAATCACCGTTAATTGAAACGCGTTTGCTCGGATGATGATCCCGTGGAACAGGATCGATTTCAAAGTCGGATATCGTCTTGTCGATGGATCCGGGGGCAGATTATCGATTTTAGTGTTCATTTCCGGAATTCCCTGTGCTTAAAGTCGGCCATCGATCCTCGAAATCCAGCTACAAGATCGACTTGCGTGTTTGTACGGGCTAAGCCTACGAGCTATGCTCATCTTCGTGTCCACAAATCTAGCAAGACCAATTGTAAACGGGCTTGCGCTTTCGTCAGCTGACTCTAGCCTGGTTAATGCCGGTAACGTACAACCTCTGTGTACATTAGGAGTAAGCACCTGCGAAGCAGTCTGAAAATTTCACCTATCTCCTCCATTCTCTTCTACGAAATTCGACAAAAATTCCAACAACACAGACGATCACTCGTTCCTTATTGTTGTTCGATAATTAATACGAATTAGGATGATCGTGGTATAAACAAGCGTTATAGAAGTAATAAATTTAGGAAAAGATAATAGAATTGCTTTCGAGAATTTTAGCGAATAGCAAATAGTTTCATTTTTCGTTAAAATATTTTTTGGATCTTCGAATGATGAAGATTCATTATTTTCACATTCATATGTGTTGTATCGATAAATTGAACAGTCGTTTCTGAGATGGTTCTGAATTTAACTCTGATAGAATATAAAGTATTAATTTTTAAAAGTATTTTTCGCTGATTATTAGTCGC
>NIJG01000367.1:20509-31123 GCA_002201625.1 Euglossa dilemma
AGGATATTTAGAATATTATTAGGATATTATTAAGATATTATATTAAAAAAATAATATCGAAGTTATACTTCAGATAGATGGCACTATTGTAACATTATACAATACTAGAACCCCATATATACTTATTTTCTATTTCAACTGTATTTTGTATTAATATTTGACTCCTTAATAATAACGATGAATTATAAAAAACAATTTTGATAGAAACGAAAGCAATAAAGTGAGTTATAATTTAACTCAAATGAAAGAGTAAAATTGGACCTTCGTTATTCTCTATATCCAACGTAGTTAATAGTTGGTTGACATGTCATTGGTACAAAGATGGCATAAATTACGACCACGTAGTTTTCATGTGGACTCGCTATAGCTTTATTCGCGCAGACATCTCGCGGTAAAGATCTAAGCTTTAGGTATTAAATTGACGTGATTGTTATCATGTGTAAATAATCCTTAACGATGAGAAAAGAAGCGCCAAAGGAAATAATAATTTTAAATCGTTGGCAAAAATGAAGGATGAACCGATCTAGTCATACTATTATTTCGATCGTTCCTGAATTAATCGGTCAGTAAGTAATTTATGTCTGATTTTCAATATATTATGTTTTTATTGTTGAAAAGAAAACAAAAGAACGAATATCAGTGACACCTTGTGTGGCAATGTTTCGATTAACAGCGGTGCAACTACGCGTGGATCAGTTTCGTCAAAAATGACCAGGAAAAATGAGCTGCTGCTTATATTTGGATTCTTCTTGATATCCCTTTGCCAGCAAACATCTTCGGAATGTAAACAACTAACAGCTTGCTCGTGCACGTTCCCAAACGGGCAAGGGTATACTTTATTGCCGTTAGCAAACTCAAGGTCGGTAGACGGAATATTCTAACCTCTACATTTCGCGTGTTATCCCGTTAATCGAAGATAAATATTTCTTTTTCAGTCCTTTGTCAACAACCGATCCCAGCCACAATTACACGATCTATTTTCATCCTTGTACGAATACGGTGAATATTCCGTCTTTACCAAACAACCTAACGAACAATTGTCAGAAAGGAAACGGTGTTTCTGTAAGAAATATTGAATTATGGTGTTATTTACTTTTCTAAATTTTATTGTAGATGTTATCTAATACACGATGCTTACATTCTAGCTATGTGCCGAACATAACGGCAATAGTTTTGTCCTAGGTAAAGCGGAAGAGACAAAAATAATTCTAGAAACGGATAATTCGAAACCACCACTTTTTACGCTTAATCATGGTAATTATTCGACGATCATTGCCCTAGCCTGTTGTAACGTTTGTAAAACAACCCTAACGCTCGATCTTATCGACGACAAGAAATACGTAAGTTGGAAATTTCTTAGGAAAATGGCGGTTTATTCTGTACGTTAATCGTTTGCGCTTTTTTGCTTCAGCAACTGTTATTGTCGTCTCCTTATGCTTGTAAAACGTTTGTACAAAGTAAAGGCCTTTCCGTCAGTTCAACGATACTCATCTTGTTTTTCGTGTTTACCGGGCTGTATTTTATCGGTGGAGCGATAATTTTGAAGTGGCTGAGAGGAGCGACAGGTTGGGAGATGGTACCTAATCANTGTTTTTCGTGTTTACCGGGCTGTATTTTATCGGCGGAGCGATAATTTTGAAGTGGCTGAGAGGAGCGACAGGTTGGGAGATGGTACCTAATCATAGATTCTGGAAGAACTTTCTTTCATTGGTTAAAGTAAGTTTCTAATACCTAAATTTCAATTTTCCCGATTGTTTTCTCACGAATGATTTCGTTTTATTTTCACAGGAAGGAATTGTTTTTACTTTCAACTGTTGTCGCGTAGATAGCTACGAAAGAATATAATCTCACGTTTTCTACGATTGTGTATTGTTTATTTAAAATGTAAATTTAATAGATTATTCTAAGAAAGCTTTAGTTTTATTAGCCACCGTGAAACGCATAAGTGACATTTCACTGCATAAAATTGTTGAATGAATCTATTTTCTGAAGGTGTGTACCTTTCTTGTACTTTTTAAGTACAATTCCGTGTGTTATCTGATCATTATGTCAGAAATTTTCTGCGCGAAAGTCGGATATTTAGTTATGTTATATGTATATATAAAATACTGGCAATTTTGTGATACATGTAATATTTTATTAACGAGCAATAAAAAAATATAAATGCTTATACGTATACATACACTCGCATACAGACGCACACGTACACACACATATACACGCATATATTCATTTCTGTATACTTTTAGTTTACAATACATGAGTAAGTACGTATATGAGGATTTATGAAGACGTTTAATTACATGCGATCATAGTACAAGTATATTCAATCGAGACACGATCCAATGATTTGAGTAATAAATAATAAGTATACGAACAAAGACAAATGACACGTTACCGACATATCAGTGCCGATACATTTTGCAAGTAACTTGTTTTACTCAATTTGCATGGGATTGAATCATGCCGGAATTCTGAAATACTGCGTTTTTTCTACGTGAAGAGCGGAAAAAGGTGTGCGATTCGACATGACGAATCTAACGAATAATCGTTGATTCGAACGATTTCAGAATGACTTAATACCATCGACACATACGGATACTTCTTGATCGGTTTGAATAATCATCCAGTTTTCGTTGGCGTTTAAATTGCAAACGTTGACGCCTTTCGTGGAAAGAGCGTTGACGATTTGCGTCAGATCTTGTATGCCGTTCGTCTGATACAAAGAGACGTAATTTCCTAGAGCAATTCCATTGGTGAACACTGCATCATCGAGCGAGAGTAACAACGGTTCGTTGTTGCGGACGGTTCCTTGAAAAATTTCATCAAAATTATCGCAATAAATAGATTGAACATGTCGACGACTGTTTGTTGACAAATTCTGATATCTCTCTGTCTTACCTTTGATCCGATGACCTTCGACCTGGACGATAATCGCTTCGTCGTCGGTTGACATTTCGTGATTTCCTTTCACGTCGATGCCTATCTCTCGGGCCAATGTAGGCGCGTTGATCAAATTCAAACCGTTTTTCGTTTGCCGAGACAAGATTCCGAGTAGAATAGCTGTATGAACGAACGCTTTTTCTCGCATTCTCGCGTTGCCGATAGTCTGACTGTGCACGGTTACGTTCAACTTTCCCTTCAGAAACCGACCAACTAGTTGGCCAAGTTTCTTCGACAGTTCAATCCACGATGCGTTCTCGTCTGTCATGGCAGCGCTCAGCATTGGTGCATTTACAATTCCGGTAACCGCGTACTCCGTTGATTTGCCGGTTAGTGCCAAAAATTGCTCGGCTATCTCTTCCGCAACCCGCTGCTGAGCTTCCGCTGTACTCGCTCCTACAAGAAATCGACAGAATTCAAATTTCGAACGGCGGAAATTTAAAGGTCTTTAGTTTACCTAGGTGCGGAGTAGCGATAACCTTGGGATGCGCGATTAATTCCAGACTAACCGGGTTCTTCGGCGGTTCTTCGATGAACACGTCCAAAGCTGCACCAGCACAATGGTTAGACTTCAACGCGTTCAGCAGTGCTTCTTCGTCCACGATGCCACCACGGGCCACGTTCACAATGCGTACTCCCTTCTTGCATTTTGCCAACGTCGTAGCATTGATCAGATCTACAAAGAATCATGAGTTAAGCTCGGGATTTGGAACAATTTGCGAACACGTTCACCGCTAGTTGCACTTTGATACATCTTTCAATTATGCCAATGGTAGATCGTATTACTGACACAAAGAATACGTGTTATTAACCAATTCACTGCCAATTATGGGATATCTTGTGATAAATTGTAATTGGTCACAGAATAAATTTACAGCCATTTGAGTTAGGAATTATTGGAAAGGATAAATGCCATTTTACCTCTATATCAGAAATTAAATATTGGATTTTTTCAAATTCCTTTAAAATAAAAGCTTAGCGTCCAAGACGAAATGTTCTAAATTTTTCTGGCAGTGAATGGGCTAACGTGGTGGTAAACTTGTTGATGTACTAGTTCATTTCTAACTTCAGTTACTCTGAAATCAGAAAGACAGTATTTTGAACTACTTTTTCTTTTATCAGTCAGGAGGTGGAATTTAATTAACAGTGACAAATGTTTTTCATCAATATTTGGGGAATTATTACCAAAACTGTCTTTTCTAACATATATCAAAGTGGAAAAAATAAAAAATGAGCTAGCTTATGAATAAGTCCACTTTATGTAACTGCCACAGTTAATGTTGCTCATTGATAGCCAACAAGGCTTAAACTTCTGAACAACTTTTACTTCTATCAGTAATGCGTTTATGTATATATCTCATGCATGCACACGTACATACAGATAGAATTTAATTAATAGTGTCAAATGTTTTTTGCCAATATTTAGGAAATTATTACTTAAACTGTCTTTCGTAACATATTTCAAAGTGGCGAAAATCAAAAATGAGCTAGATCATGGACAAGTCTACCTTATATAACTGCCACAGTTAGCAAGTTGCTTATTGACAACCTACAAGACTTAAACTTTTGAGCAACTTTTACTTTTATCAGCCATGAGATGGAATTTAATTAACAATGTCAAATATCTTTTGCCAATATTTAGGAAATTATTACTTAAACTGTCTTTCATAACATATTTCAAAGTGGCGAAAATAAAAAATGTGCTAGCTCATGAACAAGTCTACCTTATGTAACTATCACCTAGCATGTTATTTATTGACAACCTACAAACTTAAACTTTTGAGCAACTTTTACTTTTATCAGCCATGAGATGGAATTTAATTAACAGTGTCAAATATCTTTTGCCAATATTTAGGAAATTATTACTTAAACTGTCTTTCATAAGATATTTCAAAGTAGCGAAAATCAAAAATGAGCCAGTTCATGGACAAGTCTACCTTATATAACTGCCACAGTTAGCAAGTTGCTTATTGACAGCCAACAAGGCTTAAACGATTATGATTACCATTGACCAACATAGCCGGTGATCGTGTTAACGCAAGTACCAGATGCGAATGCAATTCAAAAGACGGTACTTCTCGTTTGAGGAATGAGGGGTGTGTGCACGGTGATGTAATCGGCTACTGGCCATATTTCTTCCAAACAGAGTTTCTCAACGCCGAGGTGGTTCGCAGATTCGAGTGTGAGCAGCGGATCAAAGGCGACCACTCGCATTCCGAATGTTTGCATCCTTCGGGCCACCTCGCGTCCAATGCGACCCATTCCGAGGACCGCGAGCGTTTTCCCGGACAGCTCGAAGCCGGAGTACAATTTCCTGTCCCATCGTCCTTCCTTCAAAGACTGCACAGCTTGTGCAACGTTTCGTGCCAAAGAGGAGATCAACGCGCATGTCAATTCGCAGGCACTGATGCTGTTCCCACCAGGAGCACTGGAAAATCTCGACAGTTTTAGCTTTCCCTTTTACTATCCAACGTTTAACCCTTTACACTCCGGTGGCGACCTCTATACGCTCTTTAATAAACTTTCGAAGATCGATATCTATTGGTATATTATAAAATTAAAAATGGAGAACTGAGAGATAATTTATGAATTAAAAGGTATTTACGACATTCATGACAATTATGACATTTGTTCGCCAAGGGATAAACTCAGATATATCGAAATAATTTTTACAAGATTCATCGTTTACTATTTCCAAAAATAGCAGCGATTTTATAGGAGAAAATATTCGACTTTTTGGTCAGTGAAGAAATGAAGCGACCTCTATACGCTGTTTAATAAACTTTCGAAGATCGATGTCTATTGGTATATTATAAAATTAAAAATGGAGAACTGAGAGATAATTTATGAATTAATAGGTATTTACGACATTCATGACAATTATGACAATCGTTCCCAAAGGGTTAAACTCAGATATATCGAAATAATTTTTACAAGATTCATCGTTTACTATTTCCAAAAATAGCAGCGATTTTATAGGAGAAAATATTTGAATTTTTATTCAACGATGAAATGAGGCGGCCTCTATACGCTGTTTAATAAATTTCCAAAAATCGATATCAATTGGTATACTAAAACAATAAAAATGACCAACCGAGGGACACTTTCGAAATTAAAAGATATTTACGATTTTGACGACAATATTAAAATTATTTTTTGCTATATTACGGCATTCGTCCCCAAAGGGTTAAACTCAAATATATCAAAATAATTTATACAACATTTCTCGTTTACTATCCAAAAATTCCAGCGACTTTACCGGAGAAAATCTTTAAATTTTAGTTCAGCGATGAAATGAGGCGACCTCTGGCCACTGTTTAATAAACTTTCGAAGAGCACCATCTATTGGTATATTATAAAATTAAAAATGNTTTATGAATTAAAAGATATTTACGACTTTGATGACAATGCTAAAATTATTTTTCGCTATATTATGACATTCGTTCTCAAAAGGTTGAACTAAAAATATATCAAAATAATTTATACAAGTTTCCTCGTTTAGTATTTCCAAAAATATCAGTTACTTTATAGGAGAAAATTTTCGAATTTTTATTCCGCGAAGAAATGAGGCGACCTCTGGTCGATGTTTAATAAACTTCTAAAAATCGATACCAATTGGTATACTAAAACAATAAAAAATTACCAACCGAGGGACACTGTCGAAATTGAGAGATATTTACAACATTGACGATAATGCTAAAATTATTTTTCTCTTAATATTTCCACGTATTAAAAGATATTTACAACAAGCATCTTTCGTTCTAAAAAATAAAAATATTTCCATGTATATTATAATATTCGTTCCCAAAGAGTTAAACTCAAATATATCAAAATAATTTATACAGGATTCCACGTTTACTATTTCCAAAAATATCAGCGATTTTATAGGAGAAAATCTTCAAATTTTAGTTCATCGAAGAAATGAGGCGACCTCTATCAACTGTTTAATAAACTTCCAAAAATCGATATCAATTTATATACTAAAACAATAAAAAATGACGAACCGAGGGTTTTTTTGAATTAAAAGATATTTACAATATCGATGACAATGCTAAAATTATTTTTCTTTTAATAGATACCTCCTTTTTTTATCCAAAAATACCGTGGACTTTCCACAAAAAAATCTTCGAATTTTAATTCATCAAAAAAATCGTTGAGTGCAAAGGGTTCACACGTATGAAATACAGATAAAAAGAAATATTGCGTTGGCAACTAAGTGATTGCGGATTTCAAATCAGAAGGAAAATTCAAAATTTTTGTTTAAAAATATAACTTTATTCAATTAGATACTGTCCATTCTTGTCGATGAACTTTTGCCATCGTTCCGGCAGTGTCAAAATTCCACGTTTGTAATATTTCTGATCTTTGCTATCGAAAAACTGAATAAGGGTTTTCAGAAATGGATCAATTTCGTTGCGTTTCAGAAGCGAATCGCAGATGCTAATGCGTCGCGTCAAATGAATTTCCTTAAGCCGGTGAGGGATCCATAAATCGAGTTTCTTCGCATAACCAAGCATTTTTAATTTTTTTTCAATGCATGTATGCGATACATCGAGCTTCTCCGCAATATCACGTGTTGCGCTATGACGATCTGAATCGATAATGGCCTTGATATGGATCTCATCGACTTCAACTGGACGGCCAGATCGTTGAGCATTTTTCAGTGAAAAATCACCAGAACGAAATCTGGCAAACCAATTTTGACACTGCCTTTCTTTCAAGGCTTCATTTCCATATACGGCACATAACTTCTTTTGTGCTTGCGATGCGTTCTTGCCTTTTCGGAAGTAATACAATAAAATATGTCTGAAGTGCACGTCCTGTTCTTTCATTTTTAAATTGGGATAAAAACAAAACTAAAGCACTAATCGATATAATTTTTTTACTAAATTAAAGGTAGAAGTCCAAACGATAAGAAAGGAATATAGGTTAGATGTTTTGACCACGTTAACGAAACAAAAGAAAGCGTAAAGTCCATCTATCGACGAAATCCGCAATCACTTAGTTACCAACCCAATAGATGAAACATACTTCAACACGATGACTCCCTTTCTCGTTGCAGCTTCTAAATCGATGTTATCGACACCAGTGCCAGCACGGCCGACGAGACGGAGGTTCGGGCAACAGACGAACACGTCGCTAGTCACCTTCGTCTCCGACCGGACGATTAACCCCTCGTGGTTCTGTTCCAGACACAGGTACGTAACGTTACGATCAGTTGATCACCGCGTTTCGCGTTTCCTACATCGATCGTGTCTTGTAAGCGAGTGTGCAGGCATACAGAGAAGGGAGGAACCGGCCGAGATAAGTACAACGACCTGTGGGCAGCTAACCGGTATTCGGATTTGCCAACTAAACTGGATCTAGCCGGTTGGACCGACGCGAATGCAACCGGCAATTGGAAGATATCGAAGGAAGGGAAGAGAAACGAGAGTAAGAGAGAAAGTTAGGCCTTATAGGCCATCGTCTATCGTTATTTGCACGCGACGCGGTTCCTGCGATCGGCATGCGAAGTAATCGTGACACACGCTTTGTTTAGATGCTTGGAAAGAATTTAAAATGGTAGAAGAAGGAAAAATTTATTTGCATGCGAATCGAACTGACGCGATACGGTTCCTTTGGATCGAAACAGGATCGATATGCAAAGTATTGTGTCGTTCGGAAAGTAATTTCGTTTTTTTTTCCAATAGACGACCTAATTGTATTGGTTTGTTTGGAAAGTAATTTCGTTTTTTTTTTTTTTTTATGCGACTTAAGTGTGAAGTTCGCTGTGAAAGAATACAATTAAAATAGAATAATAATAATAAGAAGAAGAATTAAGAAGAATCCTGTTAAGAATTAAAACAACCTCTGTTTGGAAGAAACGAAATTACTTTCCGAACAATTTAATACACTTAGGTACTCTATTGGGAAAAAAATGAAATTACTTTCCGAANTCTGAACAACCCAATAATTGTGACGCGTTGTTTAGTGTTCTTAAAAAAAAAAAAAAACAGAAGAATGAAATTAAATTTTCGAACAACCTAATAATTGTGACATGTTGTTTACTGTTCTTTTAAAAAAAAAAAGAAAAACAAAAGAATGAAATGACTTTCCGAACAACCCGATAATTATGACGCGTTGTTTAGTGTTCTTTAAAAAAAAAGAAAGGAAAACAGAAGAATGAAATTAAATTTCTGAACAACCCAATAATTGTGACGCGTTGTTTAGTGTTCTTAAAAAAAAAAAAAAACAGAAGAATGAAATTAAATTTTCGAACAACCTAATAATTGTGACATGTTGTTTACTGTTCTTTTAAAAAAAAAAAGAAAAACAAAAGAATGAAATGACTTTCCGAACAACCCGATAATTATGACGCGTTGTTTAGTGTTCTTTAAAAAAAAAGAAAGGAAAACAGAAGAATGAAATTAAATTTCTGAACAACCCAATAATTGTGACGCGTTGTTTAGTGTTCTTAAAAAAAAAAAAAAACAGAAGAATGAAATTAAATTTTCGAACAACCTAATAATTGTGACATGTTGTTTACTGTTCTTTTAAAAAAAAAAAGAAAAACAAAAGAATGAAATGACTTTCCGAACAACCCGATAATTATGACGCGTTGTTTAGTGTTCTTTAAAAAAAAAGAAAGGAAAACAGAAGAATGAAATTAAATTTCTGAACAACCCAATAATTGTGACGCGTTGTTTAGTGTTCTTAAAAAAAAAAAAAAACAGAAGAATGAAATTAAATTTTCGAACAACCTAATAATTGTGACATGTTGTTTACTGTTCTTTTAAAAAAAAAAAGAAAAACAAAAGAATGAAATGACTTTCCGAACAACCCGATAATTATGACGCGTTGTTTAGTGTTCTTTAAAAAAAAAGAAAGGAAAACAGAAGAATGAAATTAAATTTCTGAACAACCCAATAATTGTGACGCGTTGTTTAGTGTTCTTAAAAAAAAAAAAAAACAGAAGAATGAAATTAAATTTTCGAACAACCTAATAATTGTGACATGTTGTTTACTGTTCTTTTAAAAAAAAAAAGAAAAACAAAAGAATGAAATGACTTTCCGAACAACCCGATAATTATGACGCGTTGTTTAGTGTTCTTTAAAAAAAAAGAAAGGAAAACAGAAGAATGAAATTAAATTTCTGAACAACCCAATAATTGTGACGCGTTGTTTAGTGTTCTTAAAAAAAAAAAAAAACAGAAGAATGAAATTAAATTTTCGAACAACCTAATAATTGTGACATGTTGTTTACTGTTCTTTTAAAAAAAAAAAGAAAAACAAAAGAATGAAATGACTTTCCGAACAACCCGATAATTATGACGCGTTGTTTAGTGTTCTTTAAAAAAAAAGAAAGGAAAACAGAAGAATGAAATTAAATTTCTGAACAACCCAATAATTGTGACGCGTTGTTTAGTGTTCTTTTTTAAAAAAAAAAAGAAAAACAGAAGATTGAAATTAAATTTCCGAACAACCTAATAATTGTGACATGTTTGTTAGTGTTCTTTTAAAAAAAAAAAAGAAAAACAGAAGAATGAAATTAAATTTCTGAACAACCCAATAATTGTGTCGTGTTGTTTAGTGTTCTTTTTTTAAAAAAAAAGAAAAACAAAAGAATGAAATGACTTTCCGAACAACCCAATAATTGTGACATGTTGTTTAGTGTTTAAAAAAAAAAAAAAA
>NIJG01000367.1:46530-56709 GCA_002201625.1 Euglossa dilemma
CACGGTGGTCACCGGTGACCACCAGTAAGAGAAACGTTCCATTTGATAAAAATATAGCCTTCTAACATCGATTCGTTATTATTTTGCCATTATATGCTTTGAATAATAAAAATAATTCTGTTTGTTACCGAAACGTTAAAAATCTTACTTGAGCAGCCATGACCCTCTGCCTCTCGGCGATCAGAGAACACTTGGGACACAGGCACTCCCTGTAACGACACTCTCTCTTGTGCCCCCTGAGCCAAGAAATCAAACCGTGGTTCCTGCATCGAGCACACTTCGGTCTCCTCTGTTTCAGCTCGCCCTCTTCCTCCTCGTTCTCCGCTTTATTTTTACCCTTGCCGCGCAGCATACTATTCTAATCACCCACTAACAACGCTCCACGGATTTATTCATCCCGAAGAGAGGTAAACAAACTGGAAGGTTTAACATGAATAACACTTTGTGGGGAATAAACGAGGAAATCGCGAACTAAGTGGAGTCTCAGGACGATTGTTGATGGACGACTGAGTAGCCAGCCGGCCGAAAGAAATCTTCTAATCTTCGGCAACATTTGGATTTTTCCGTGGTGCCGCGCGATTGGCTCCACGCCGCGTACACGCGGCTCCAGCATCCCTCCGGAGGAGCAACAAGACAAACATCCACCGGACCACCCTTTCCTCACGATTGGCCCATTCGTGTTTGTTCTCCTCGCCACTCCTACCCGGTTCTAGCCTCCTTCTAGACCTCGCTGACACTTTCTTCGCGCGTCGAATTAAACCGAAATCCCTTCCGACTTTCTCCTGATATTTCGTTACCTCTCCTTCCATTCGTTTCTCTCTCCGTTTCGTTTGACAGAGATACATGTCGATGTTGGAGAATTTTGTAAATAATATGGAAATGATACTTATGATTATAGTCGAGGAAGTGGGAAGAGTATGATGAAATTAATTGCCAAGAATCAAGATTGTATAATTCGCAGTTTTATCTTTTTTTTTCTTTTCTTCACGAGTACAGATTCGTAGCCGGTTTAAACGGTTTCGGAGTGTGGATAATAATAATAAACGAGCCGTCGCAACAATAAATCGATCATTTGATATCGTACTTCTTTTTTTTCGTTTCTTCTTTGTTTCGCTAAATATTAAACGTTTCTTTGTGTCGTTCTAGACGCACTCCCCGCGAGTACAGCGTGGAACGCGCAGCCATGATATGTGATTCCTTCGTTTTCGTCGATCTACGACCGATCAAAGGTGGGAGTTGATTTTGCTCGTAGGACACGAGCCCTTTTTTATCTTTTGGCGATCGAGTTTCCCCTCTTTTGATTTTTACACGCGTGTGTTTCCTTTTAATTTACGATTTTATTATACTTGTTGGGTTCAGACGGGTGATACGATATATAGGAGCATTGATATGGTTAATTTATCGATATGGTAAACTTCGTTGACTTTCGCTTTAAAATTCTAATAATTCGATCGCTTTTGTTCTCATTCTGGTCGGACATAACCTATTTCCCCCACCTTCGATTTAACCGCCATTTCTCATCGGTTCCTTAAAACTCATAAATATTTCTTTTTACACTGAATTTCTGCAGGAAGCAAGGTGGACAACAAGCATTATTTTTTCTTTTCTTTCTCTCATGGTCGTTACATATCGTTTATGTTCCCTTCTCTCTTTCGTAAAAGTAACGAGAAGATACGAAGATATTATTATCAAGAGAAATATTTTTAAAATCGATCATCAGTTAACAACAAGCTTAAGCCTAAGTAAATTCCCGTAAATAACGGCAACGTATATATATTTCTTGGAAATTTGGCACGAACGACCTTTTCTCTTTTTTATCCCTTCGTTTTTTCACAGTCCGAACATAGAAACTCGTGTTATTCGAAGACGAATTTTAATTAAACTCCTCCCCTCCTCTCTCTTTTTCGCGACGATTATTATTGGGTATCTCTATTTTTAAGTGATAGAAGTCGATCGATATCACTCTCTCTTTCTCTAAAAAGCTCATTGGAATTAATCTATAGAAAGAACGACGAAGAAAAATCGGATAGAAAAAACTTTTTCCCTANGAATTAATCTATAGAAAGAACGACGAAGAAAAATCGGATAGAAAAAACTTTTTCCCTATCACACCATAAGGATTCGAACTCGCGTCATCCGAGTACAAAGCAAGCACTTTAACCACCGTGCCGTTATAGAATACAAACTTGTAATGTAATTTTTCGTTACTTACTGTACACTATCTAAATTTTTTACATCTTTAAGTATATCTTTAATATAACAATATTCCGCTTGCATTTAACATTTTTTTATCTACTTCGAAATCTCTCCTCCGGTATCCTCTATCGGCTCCGTCTTCGAATAACAGTCCCGACTGGAATAAACGAAGTGTCAAGGTACATCGGACATTCGTGGACACAGAATAAAAAATAAAGCGTAATATCGCAAGAGATCCATCGTGATTTGTATGTTTCGCGGTCGTGCGTGCCCTGGCAATTATAACGCGATAAAAAACTTATGCTCTCTCGATGTATGCGTGTGTTACGTTGCCTCTTGCTTGGCGCGTATAAACGTTTCAAAATCGCTGAGCGCGCCACCTGCCGGCCGCGCATGCGCGTCGCAAGCGCGCGCTCTTCGAACGAGGACGAAGTGTGCGGTTTCGCTGAAAGAAATCTTCAATTCAATGTAATTCCTTGACGCGGGCAAACCTCCGGGTTAATCCTTCGGAAATCACGCACCCGGTGTAGAAAACAAAGCGCGGCCTTGCGGGATTCCCTGTAACGGCTAAAAAAGGATACCAAAAATCGAATATCTCCCGTTCGGTAAGATAAAAATCGTCAAAAGTGTGATCTCGCAGTCGACGGTGATTGGAAAAGGATTAAATTGTAGTTCACGATCGCGAATCCATGCGGAAAGGTGAAAAGAATGGAAATCGACCTACGATCACGCAGAAGAAGCTCACAATTTATACAAATCACACCGATTGGCCCCGAAAAAATCATAGAATACGATTTATCGATTTCTAATTCGCATGTGTACGTGTTTTCCTCTACCCTCTGCCCCTTTTTAGCTTGCCTTCCTCTTTTTTCCCGTCTCTCTCAGCTTGCTGAGGGTCGATTTCATAAGGTCAGATTCGCCTTTGACTAGACTCTATTTAACCTTGCGTCTAAATATAACAGTGAGTATATATATGCTTATATACTCGTACACAGATACGCGAGTGCACGTATGTATACATGCATGTGTATGTATCAATGTATAATATGTATGTATGTATTCGTTTGTGCATCAGGTTGCCGCGAAATTAAAGTAACGTGTCGTTGCGAGCCGTAATAAGTCAGACACGATTTAACGAAGCTTCATCATCGACATTTCACGTGAAAACAATCGACGCGAAACCGGCCCTCTTCCTACGAATGTGCACACACGTATCTGCTCGTATGCTCTCACGGTTACAATGTAAGATATGTGTGTTTCCTTTCGTGAAACAACCGCCAGTGTTCGTGATTCGACAGTAATAATAATGATCATAGCAATGACACTGATCGTTCGCCTATCGTAATATCGGCAGGATAACCTTTCTTTATCCCGTTAACATGTTTTGGACAGAATAAGAGCGTTCGTCCCTTAAAGCTATCGATACGAGGCGTGGAACATCGGCACGAGGAGACAGAACGGCGTACAAAATGGCTGGAAACGTAATTCGTTGATGTTCACCGAAAACGAGCAACGCAGACTCTCTATTAACCAAATTATTTCACTACATTTCCGGTCTGCTCGTGCCTTCGTTTCGCATCTTAAATAAAAGGAAGCCTCGGGCTTCCGTCGAATACAGAGACGTCGTTGAATAACAGCTAAATACAAAGGAAACTATAGTAATCGGTCGCTGGAACAAAGTCAAGGTGGACAGTCTGGACAAATTTTTCACAACCCAGAATGATGTTAAAATGTCTATGTAAGTATCGAAAATTTTGTCCAAACTTGATCCATACGCCTCGCTTGCAACAATAAATGCGAGCAGCAAGATGAACGAAACTCGAGATGAGGAACAAACGAGCCCTTCGCGGCGAGTCCCTTTAATTAACGTCTTCTCGCAAACACTAACACGCCTACGTCTGTGTACGACATACAGGAGGAAAACACTAAAATCTGGGTCAACACGGGAAATGTGTGGTGCCTAATGAACCTGTGTATCTGTACGTGTACGTGTGCGTGTGTGTGTGTAAGCCTTTGTCTCCACGTGTACGTGTTTACATGTTTCTGTTTCATCCAACGTGTCGAGTAATAAATCCTAATTAGCGTCGTTACAAAAACCTTACAACTATTCAACAAAAACCAATCTCGTAACAACTTTTATCTAGTTTAGTCGTTTCTCGTTCGCATGTTCACTCCTGTGCTTCTTCGCTGGAGAAACTTCTACGACACCGGTCTCGAAATGATCATTGTACAGTAGTCTCGGACAGCGGTTTCTGATGATTTTCGTGAAAGAGCGTTATTTTTCTTTCCCGGATCGTCGAACGTGCTCGCTCGGTATGCTCTTGTACATTAATATTAATACGTGGTCAAGATTAGCTTTGTACTGGCTGCTCTTTCATGGAAAACCCGTTTTGTTTCGTTGGACACGAAAAGGACGATCGCTTTTGGTAAATCGGTTCTTGGTCTAGATCGGTGTTTCCGGTCAGAACGATCGCATCCCTTCCGTATATAGTAAGCTCGGGACAGATGGTCGAAGTGTGTAATGATCCGCTAACGAGCTGACTGGTACAGAATGAAGAAACGCGTTCGCGTGTTTGGTCACGTGAAACCTAGGAGGCGGACCGAATACGTCGCTCTGTATCAAAATTAAAAAATCTATCGATAGTATAGAGTACGTTCGGTTACAAAGAGACTACAAAGCGGCTCTAATGCTCTGAATCGATCGTGGTTAACGATCAGCGCTTTATGTATCCCCTCGAACATAACCTCGCAATATCCCGATATGCTCTAGAGAATTTTCGTTTCACCTAGGGAGTAAGCTAACGAGCAAAGAGCATTAGATACACCCTGTACGGCACGTGGTTTCGCGGATGTTCATCGTCCCTTTCGTTTGCGCGAACCTAACCTATTCTAACTAACGGTCGTGTGTCGAGACTACCGCCACGCCGGGTTGGAGAAATCGGCCAGGATGTCCTTCTTCTTCTTCTTCTCGGTCCTCTACTTCTCAGTTCAGTTACATCACGCAGCATTTCTCCTTCAGGCTGTTCGCGTTGTTACTCTGCACCGGCTGCAATGAAACTGATCTGTTCTTCTCTAGCATCAGCAGGTCCCGGAACAACGCGTTCACGTTGTGATTCGTCTTGGCAGAAGTCTCCAGGAATCCGCAGCCCCAATTGGCTGCTTCCGCTGCTCCCTCGCTCATCGATACCTCACGCACCGATGGGCTCTCGTCGCATTTGTTCCCAACCTACACGAATAATCATATCAAACAGATGGAAAAATTAACGCTTTGCACTCGAGTTCTGACTCTCAGTCACCGTTTGTTTTAACTCTTTGTTTTTCATGCTATAAAACAGCAATTTGAAGTTTGAAAAATAAAAAGAAAAGCGTGTGTTTGCGTGAGAAATTAATAAATAGAATTATTTTATTTTCATGTGTAATTAGTTATAGCGTTAAAACATACGACGACTGAAAGTCATCTCTCGAGTGCAAAGAGTTNATTTTGTTGTGTAATTGTTCCAATTCGTTATTAAGTTATAGCGTTGAAACATACGGCGACTGAGAGTCATGTCTCGAGTGCAAAGGTTTGAATGAAATGTATTTTGAAAGTTTGGAAAATTTACCAGCATTATCGGTATCTGCGATATGTCCTGTCCCTTAAGCTCCCGAATAATGGCCCAGATCGGTCGCAGCTCCTCGAGGCTTTGCCGTGAGCAGACCGAATAGACCAGGATGAAGGCGTGACCTTTGCTTATGGAGAGCCGTTGCATCGCGGGAAACTGATGAGACCCCGTTGTGTCGGTAATTTGAAGCGTGCATATGTTTTTATTGCAGCTTATCACCTGAAATATCGTAGTATAATCGTCCGGTTTCCCCGCTTCTCGTCGCACACACAGCACAGGTCTCAACAGTTCCGCCAACGAGGCGTTTATACCGTTTTGCTATTTCGGATTTTCCTCGCCGGGTTCCGATGTGCTTGGAACTGACACGGCGTCGCTCGGTTAGGGAATAATTTCGATTCGCTCGATCGATTAAGACGATAATCTGCATTATCCGCTAATCGAACGAGCCAGCGCAATCCCAATCGCAGCGCGATCTATAACGCTTCAATACGAAAGACAGATAAATATCGACGCACGATAACAGGGAACTGCATCGACTAAAACCTGGTGGTATTCCTGACTGAAAGCGTACACGATATTGTTAAATAGTAATGGGATCATTTGAAATTTAAACGTATGCAAATTAATCGGGACGGATCTTTAACTTAACCCCGTTATCTCGATTTATAACAACGCCGGGAATAACGATCTCGGAATGCGATTAAAAAGAGAAGACTGTTTATTCGACTCCACGTCCCGCGATTAGAGATAATGGCCGAAAGATGAACGATTAGAGCAATGATCTTGCATCATGTATGAATCATCGACGGTTTGCGTCACAAAGGTCCCTGCTACTTATCTGATCTGGAAAATCTATTACTACTGTTCCATATACCACGTATCTCTACTACTTGCGTCTGTCCGATTCAATTCTATACTACTCTTTATTATCAAACGCACGATTGTCCCGGAATCAAGATCGTGAAATCGATTTAAACGATAACGAACACGTTAATTAAAAAATTAAACAACCTTCTATCAAACTTAAGAAAAGGTAATACACTTTGTTTTCGCTTTTAAAAAATACAATTTAGAAAATTCGCGCGCGATCGAATCTAACCTATGATCACACGTTTATGAATTTTACAGGTCGATTTTCTCGAGAGCGATAAATCGTACAAGGCAATTCCATTTTACAGCTAGAGCTTGTTACACGGCTCTGAACTCGAAATGAAAGGAATAAATTCGGGGTACTGGTGTCTGTTCAGGTAAGGATTTGGCTATGTGTGTATAAATTCTCACGTATGGTCGTTTTCAGGCTTACCTGTCTGTACGTATCCTCGATAGTGGGAATATAGGACTCACGAAAGGTTCCTTTCACGAAACGTAGCACAAGAGAGCTTTTGCCGACACCGCCCGCCCCAAACACCACCACGCGATAATCGTTGCTCTGCTCCGGCATCCTGACATCTGCCGTCCCGATGATGTTAACCCCCGCCAGCCGGGGTCCCTCCGTGATCCCGTTTAAATCTGTCTGTCGCGCACAACGTACAAAAGCGAAATTGACTCGCACGCCTACGGCTTTTGCGTAAAGGTTGCAGCAACCCTCCGCCACCCTACAACCCCGTTATTTTTTTACGCCTCTGCCGGCTGCTGTTTACATTGACCAATATACTCTCTTTATCCAACTCCCACGAGCGATGACGTTTACCGACTAACTGACTGTATAAAAGGAACCACTTTGAATAGTAATAAAATCGTGCATGCTTAGAGCGATACTGTATCTCCAATTGTCATCGACCTAGAAAGCTCGAGGAAACTTAAAGTGGAGTCACCGAGCTGCTCCACGTGCTCTTTTTACCTTTATAATTATACTTTTCTTTCTTCTCTATCTCTCTTTCTCTTTTCTTTGTTTTTTTTTTTTTTAATGGTATTGTGATGCTTGATCACGAGTTTGTCCGCTGAAAAAAGCGACGACCTGATATAAATGGCACTTCATAATCCTCTTATGACCCGTAATCATCCCTCTATATGTGTATATATTCAACAAGTGATGTTTGAGACTCGAGACTCTTGTCATCGTTATCAAACAACGTTTCCATCGGGACGTTCACTTCGGAGTCAATGGTAACATTGAAACCAGCCTCAGCAGCTCCTACATCAAGTTTCGATCAGTTGCTAGCAATCACTGCCGAAATCAACTACAAAGAATCCAATAAAAATGATCAGTACAACCAGCAGAGGTACATTCCGGAAATATTTCTGACCGATTACTGAACCACGACCACGGTTAAACGTCGCGTCACGAGTCGCATTAGGCGATAAGATCATGATCGCATTGACCCGGTGATGCGGAGGGTCTGCAGAGAGTAAAGTGTCTGGTGAACCTGGTGGAGCAGACGACACTATAGCGTGCTTTTCTTTCCTTCAAACAAGTCACACTTGGACTTGCAATAGGCTACACTGTCCCAGAAGAAGACGCCGATGTTCCCGATGCACTTCTCTGGCTCTTCTTCCTAGTTCAGAAAACAATAGTAAACACCAAGTTCGAGGTTGCCCCTTGTTAAAGTTCAAGGAATCCTTTGCCAACCCAAAGAAACAGGCAACGTGCCAGACTAAGAGCTTTCTCGAGCCGGGACGATAACAACTAGCTTGACCGAAGATGTTTGTCCAGTGTCGTTGTCCGAATGACACGGGTCAGTTATCCAATGTCCAAGTGCCTTAACCACGGCCGTTAATTAGCGAATGATCGATCGACGGGTGTTGCGCTCGATTTCCACCGGCCACGGGATCAGCACATTCGCAACACTCTCTGTCTCCGGCCACTCGCTGCCGTGAACTTTCACGATCTTGAAGGAAAACGAAGCGCACGCCCTCCGCACCGGGGCTCACCCCACTCCGTCGGTCGAGCGTGTATATGTGCGTTAGGTACGTGCGCACTACGCCAAAAGTGCCGTGGAAAATCAATAGCACGTTCATGTGCCAGTGCACACGCACGTGCATCGCCGACTATGCGTGATCTTCAATCCCTCTTTCCTTGCTCTTCCAGGACTCTGTTTCCAACTGTTCTCTCCTCCTCCAAGTCAGTTTTGCCAAATTTCTTTCTCACAGGAATATAATTAGCTTGCAGTGACTAGCTGTGTTGTATGGTTACAGTTCCTGAAAACTTGCATGCATGAACAAAATGAGGATTTGATTGGTATTCAGTTTGATAACGATGATGAAGGATATTACAGAGAAAGAAAAGACATACGTATTCTTATAAGTTATGTTTCATATTCTAGTTGTCTTAATTATTATACGTATCCTATATAACATTAATGTAAATAATAATAGATCGGTGGAAAACATCATAGGAAGAGTTTGTACAGCACAGCCATAAAGTTATTACAAAAATAATATAATCGTATTGCAGTCTTGAATCTGATTAATTATCTTTTAACAGCGGATTCTTTATGGTAACATCACAACCCTCGTTTTCTATAGACTCGTATGTCCATTTACGATTATTCCTGGCAAGAATTTTATTTTTAATATTTAGAAAGAGTAATGCAGTTTTCATATGACTGTCTTTTATACCAAACCTGCATTCGTGACCGCATTTTGAGGAAGAACATTTAACACAGGGGAAATGACATCCGGCGCAATTCAAATTTAAGCAATCGCAGATGTCATCTCCTGTTTGTATATAAACACCATTTTCATCATATGAAGCGTGTCTTTTGTGGCCTTGATATAATCGTCGATGAAGCTTCCTTTTTTCTCTTTCACTGTGTTCAGGGTCAAAATTTCGAAGAAATTTTTTTGTCACGCTATCTACGGCTCTTTGACGCGATCCTCGAGTGCTTTTCTATTACGAAGAGAATTATAAAAATTTTACAAAATTGAAAATTTGATTTTTATGTCAATGTATCGGAAACTTACTCGTTCTACACGTGGAGGGGTCTCTAAATTCGGTTGAGGGGTATTTTCAGTAGAAGTTGTACTTCCTGCATCCATATCTCACATTTAAATTTTAACAAAAAGCGCGTTGTAATAATCCTGATTAAAAATTTTTATTTACATAACCTCTACCTTATGAAGTAATAATTACATTTTTTTATATTAGGTTTAAAAATGACATTAATGAGAATGTGTACATTTAGAGGAAAAAGAAAGAAATCGCAGGATATGACTGAAAAGTCAATTGTGGTTTTCTCTACTTACTTTTCCACATTTGACCACTGTTGTTTCAAAACAAACTATCTTAAAGTAACACCACGTGTTGGATGTATCAGCGACATCTTTTGAAATTATAAGAAAATAATTTTTAAAAAATTTTCTTTATCGATAGTCAATATATTTATTAATTTATTATTATAAATGAAATAAAGTTCGTTAGAACTTTAGTAATAACGATATT
>NIJG01000367.1:80500-93154 GCA_002201625.1 Euglossa dilemma
AAATTTTATTTTATTTTATTTTATTTTAATAAATTAATTTTAATAAATTTAAATTTTATTTTCTATTTTCTAGAAAAAAATTTGTGAATTTCTACTCTTTTGTAACAAAAAAATCGTCAAGTGCAAAGGGTTAATAAAATATTATTAAATAATTAAAATCTTCTTTAATATTTTAAAAATATTAAAAACTTTTTATTAAATATTAATTTATTTAAAATCAAATTTATAAAAAATCTAACGTAGTGTACGTACGTATTTACATCGATATACCATCGATTGTTCGAAATTTATTCAAATTTTAACAATCGTTTATTTTGAAGCATAAATGTTTCAATCGTAGCTTTCAGAGCAACGAGCCTTGAAATTCGAATGCAATTTCTGCCACGAACAACTCGCCACGTTCCTGTCTTTGTCTACGCACATTAAATCGCATCGAAAAGAATACTGCAAGTATTGTTACTGGATATTGCTGGAAAACGAAACGATGGACGAGCATATTGAGAGTACTCATTGAATCGATCCAGGTATTACAATGAACAATCTAACTTGTACCGTCTACATTAGCTCTTGACATTTTTACACATAAATTGTCAATAAAGAGGAACGCTCTTTTTAATGTTCTAAAGGTATATATCTCGTCGAAACAATAATATTTTGGTCATTCTGCGGCCATTATGGATTAAGTGGATTAAACGCTTTACACGAATTGCTATCATTGACATATTCCAATTGAAATGCAATCTGGTATTACTCGTTGCCATTGTTTCTTCCTTAATTGAGGTTTATAAAAGTCTATTTATATAATACGCAGGTGACATTATCACAACAACAAAAATACAATTGCCAACAGCATTGCGATTATTAAGATCGTTATTAATTTATCGTCGCTATTTCGAAATACTTATTTTCTAACGAGAATAGAGTACGAATCTTAACGTAACGATATAAAAACCATGTTTATTAAGTTGAGTTATAAACGTAAACTTTTACAATTTGGTAGCACAGCTCAAAGATCTGGAGCAACAGTCTTCAGTACGTTCTCAACGTTTTCGCGGCAATTTTCGTAAACGATGGTTTGCCCACGAAGCCGTAGATCGTTGGCCAATAGCTTAAGATTCTAGAAACGGTTATCGACAGAGGATAAGAACATAAGCTTCATACCGATCAACGAGACGGTTTCGAACCGTAAACTCACCTTGGCAACCGTTACATCGATCCTCTTCAAATTCTTACAATCGAGTATAACGTTGCACGAGTCTTCCTCTGAAAGTTTCATTATATTGGCACGGAAATGCTCGGCCGCCGGGAACGTGATACTTTCCTCCGGAATGACGCGAATTGCGGTTTTGTTTTCTACCTGCAACACGCATCAGAGAGAGAGAATACACTCTTTGTTCTACATACGGTGCATCAATCTAGGCCATTCACCGTACCTGTTCGATTTCAGTACGAACGGAAGGTCGAGCGGAGAAGTACAACAGTATCACTAGATTTAACGCTATACCGATCATGATACCCCATTCCAGCTTCAAAAACACGCAGAAGAGCAACGTAACCAGCATCAAAAGGAAGTCAATCTCTGAAAAATAAACAGAGTAGAATACGACACTCGGATCTCCCTCATCTCCGTGCAATTTACTCACTCTTGGCACGCCACAGCAGAGCATACGTTTTGAAGTCGAGCATATAGTACATGGAGCATATTATAACACCGGCTAGGGTAGCTTTAGGAATAAAGCGGAAGGTGGACGTCAAGAGGCTAGATGCGACCAACACGAGACAGCCTGAAACAGAACGGACCATTATGAGAAGAGGAAATTCACCCGAGATAATCTCGCAGAGTATTAAGTCACTTCACCGTATCTCTCAACGCTGCTACTCGCTTCTTCGGTGTTATTCACCGAGCCACTCGACTCGATCCTTATCGCGGCAATTATTGCCACAGTTGCACGATATTGAGATCGATCGAGAGGCTTAATCATGCAGTCGTGCACACACGCTTACCGGTAAATAAGCCTCCGAAAGTGGTTTTAACTCCGGATGCGTGATTGACCGCCGTTCGCGTGAACGAGCCTGTGACTGGCATTGAGCGAACGAACGAGCCGAATATGTTGCTCAGACCTAACGCGAGCATTTCTTGCGTGGCATCCAGAGACTCCCCCATCGCTGAAAGAGTATACACGAGTTTAGAAGATTAATTCACTCTGTTATGGGAAACATGAGAATGTGTATATATATAGCTTTACCGAAGGCTTTCGCTATCGCCATGTGCTCGATGGTAGATACGATCGGGACAGAGAAAAGCGTCGTTCCCATGGCGGCAGTGGTCTCTAGGAAATCATACGTGCGATTGTTGGCTGTTATCGAGAAAGGCGGTGGGCCAAACGGCGGTAATCCATTGCCCATCGATCCTAGAAATTATTTTCCTTTGTTTTGCTCTCGGTATCTCACGACGCAACGTTGCAGGATCTTTTCATTATCTCACCGGTTAGCTTGAAAGGTTGCTTATCGTTGATGTAAAAGATATACGCAACCAGTGTTCCTACGATGACCACCAAAGCGTTACGTGCAAGAGTAACGGTCCAGGTAATTTTCTGCGGCCACGTACCGGTTCGCCTTCCAGGTAAATTCTTTATGCAAAAGTCATTACGACGATTAGAATCCGATAAAGCTGTACAGAACGAGCTATAAAGTCATTCTATTATTTAAACAAACTGTACCTTGAACAGGACCAAAGCAGCGACCGTTGCGACACCCAGCAGCGTGTCTTGATACCTGATACTAGCGAGGTTCGAGAACACCGAGACAAGAGAATCCATCAGGTCCTCGCTTCTGCCAGGAATACCTAACAATGGTTTGAACTGCGAAGCGGCTATGTTGATGGAAGCAGCCGCTGTGAAGCCCGTGATCACGGGTAACGAAATGAAGTCCAGCAGGAAGCCTAAAAACCGTGTTAAATTCCTTCATCTATCTCAAAAAGAGAGAAAGAAGAAACGGCATATAAAAGAGATTCTTTTGTTTGCAGATTAAGCGTTAAAGTCCAGACTCACCTAAATGAAGGAGCCCGAGTAACGTGATCATACAACCTTTCAAGAAGGAAAGTAACACCACCATGTCTGCATTGTACTGCGACACTAATGGCCGCACCATTGTTGCCATAATGGCAGTCGGGCCGATGGTGATGCTTTTGCAAGAGCCGAAGACGATGTAGACGAAAGACGCCATGAACGTCGCGTACAGTCCATACTGCGGAAAGAGGGAAAGCGATGTGAAATAAACAAAAGACGTAGACGCGTTGATATATGCAATCGGTGTGCTTAAATTTACCTCGGGACTTAAGTCGGCGACGATAGCGTAAGCGATACCTTGCGGAATAGCCGTAAGACCAACAGTGAACCCGGCCAATGCATCTTGAGGTAGCCACGTGAGTTTGTAGTCTCTGAGCCATGATAAAATCGGCACTCTTCGCTTCACGTACCCGTAGCAAGAATCCTTATCGCAACGAGACACTGAAACGAGCAACAAAAACACACAGGAGATCTCTTGAAACTTCGAAAATTTCTCAGGAAAATATTTAACAAGTAACGGCTCATGCTCTGCGATCTTAAACCGAAGTATACATCGTTCTATCGAATCACGAAAACTCACTTGTCTGGTAAAACGTGCCTTTCGCCTTGTTCAACATGCTCGCAGTTAATCTAACTTCCTGTTACGATTCTCGTTATATTATTATTAAACCCTCGCACACATTGTTACGTACTCTGCACCGAATTTCGAATAATTAAGTAGCCGGCATAAATACGCGGATTAAGCAAGAACGTCTAGTTTCAAACGAGTACAGCTTTATCGTGGAGACAGCATGGGGAAGATTTTTCGTCAGCTTCGAATAATAATTACGAAACGAAAAGAGCTGTGCACGCTGCGAGGACAGCTCGGACCGCTGATTACGAGAAATATCGTTTGCCTCGTGCTCTCGAGAAGTTACTGAGGCTTCGACTGCCGGTATTTATCGTGGAATCCCCACTCCTGTGAAATTCGGCGACTCTCGGCAGTCGTAGCTTCAAACGCCAGCCACGAGACTCAATCCGATCTGCACCTTCGTTTAATTCTTTTCTTTTCTAAGTGTAAATCGTCTTGAAAATCGCATTAATTATCGCTCGTTGTTTCCAGGCGAGAGTCACCCGATGGATATCGCAGAGTCCTGAAGAGTTCAAGCAAATTCCGGCCTCCCTTTATAATAACCATCCAACGGACAAAGAAACTAAGAGAACGAGGACGCAACGCCTGCGCGAAATCCAGGATTCTCGGGCTAGTGGCTATGAATGAAAGCTCGGAGCTTTCAGTGCCGCGCGAAATATAGACCTCGTCGTTACTACGTTACTCTACATTGTACACGGTTCCGTGATTATTACGTGTTATCGTCTCAAGCGATTCGATGCTTTCGTATCGGCCGATGTAGATAGCAAATTCTTGTAATTCTGCCAACGATTAATGTAACTGTAACAAAAGCTGTAGATTAGAAGTTGCAATTGTACTAAGTCGATTAGCATGAGAAAGGTAGTCACCTGTAGTGTTAGCAGTGAGACGAGTCGGCGTTTATTCTTCTTCGCTTCGTAATTAACATCTGAAAAATTATCTCAGGATTAGTCGCTCGCTTTTTGCCTCTGTAACCGTCGAACTCGCGATGAAATTAATTGAAACGACTTACCACGATAAGCGAAAGAGAAAAAGCTCTTTATCCGGCTTGGACATTTTTAGATTCTTATAATTCTCCCTTCGTTTCGTTGTGTTCGATGCATTACACCGATTCGCGTGTACACATGCACGGGAAAACGTGACTCGAAGTGAACGTCAACGTTTCTCATCTGTCAGCAGTAAGGTAAGAGTTCTTACAAATATAGGATATAAAAGAAATTTCATACACGCGCTGCATCCTGAAATTTCTAATAAATAATAACAGATTCTATCGTGCATGATACACCGAAGTGATGTAATCGCATATTTACATTTGTAACGTCAATTTATCTTTGCTATCTCGTATTTGTTTATTTTTGTAACTATATATCAAAACCGATGTTAGAATTCTGCAATTTGCGAAGGAAATATTTGATCGTAATCGAAATTATTCGCATATGAAAACAAAAGAGAGAATCTTAAAAATAAACTCGTGTATACGTGCACTTACATGTAAAGTATTAGTTAATAAAATTAAATACTCGTTAAATAATATGTTTATGGATGAAATGTAATTTGGTAAAAAATTACAATAATATTATATATACTTGAGATAATCGCTTTTTGTAAATATGTGTAATATTGCACACGTGTGTAACGTAGAAATTGGATTAGAAAAACGTTACAGAACCTTAAAATTAATCGTGTACATAGCGTCGATTAACGTTCCGCGATATGAATAATATTTCCATCGGTAAAGAAGAATAACGTGGGAGCTATGCAACGGCACGTTCTTCGGCTCGTACGTTCGTGACTGCGAAATTTCGAAAGTAAATAAACATTTCCTACGCGATGCAGAAAATCACAGAGATCGATTCGAATTTCAGGCAATTCGAACTTTTTTCCAATCACCCTGCTCGCTTACTTCGTGCAATTAACGAAGAAGAATCGAGAGTTGATTAAATCTTTGCGAAACGCTTTTCATCTTCTCGAATATAAAACCTATGAAAGCGGTCAATTGTGAAGCATAAAATCGCCTGGAAATACTCCGGGGTACAATGCAGCAGGGTAATAAAGGTAGAAAACTTTCTACTTTTTTTCACCAGAGTTTCAACTTTCTCGATTGCGCCTAAAAACAACAAACGGAACAATTCCGTGTGTTAACAAAAACAAATTTAAATTTCGTTGCTTCCGAAATTCCTGTTGCAAGTTTATAAACTACATATTCCTTTAAGCGTCCCTAGAAAAAATAAAATGTATAGAGTTACAGTAAAAAATACAGATTCTTTTGATATTTTATACAAACTAAACAATTGCAGATATATAAACAAGTGATTTACATAATTCGCAGAGAACGTGTATATGGATTTGTATTAGCATATTATAAATATCGTATAGGTGCACTGTCTGTTATATAGGAAGCGATAACAGGATTTGTTTTCTTTGATTTGATCCGACGAAACGCTCTGTGAATAGGACCGGCGGCCATCTTGCTTAATTGGTCAGACAGCTGAACGGTCGGTACTGACGTCACGATAAATTGCAACAGTATATGCTCGCAGCATTACATCGTTCCACTATACATACTCGAGAGTAACTGTTTCGACATCGCGCGACGTGAAATACATTTATTTCTTTTACAATAATCTCGCGCGATCTGAAACTGCTTCAGGCTAGAAATAAAATTTACAAGTTCGGTACACGATAATCCTACATTGTCAACTGCAAGCGCATCGGTTTCCCGTCCAGAATTTCTCATTTGCCAGCCAGAGGTCGCGTGTAATACCTCTCGGGATTCGATTCACGATTAAGAAGACAAGATGCGATAGGAATATTTAATCAGGATCAAGCTCCGTTTTAATTACGAGCATTTCGGCGCGGGTTTTCTTTTTCTTTCAATAGTAATCCGGATATTTGGAATATCAGAAATGTTGTTTACAATCTCGTTTCAGAATGATCGACAGCCGCGAAGCCGTGGTCCGCGAGATTCGCGATAAAAACCGTTTAATGGAGAACGAGACGTTGTCCGAGGATTTATCTCTGACGGAGGAATACATTCTCGACAGGACCGACGTAAAAGTAATTTTTATCACGCTCTATACCATTGTCTTCATTTCCTGCTTTCTCGGTAAGTGATCGCCTCGATTCACATCGATCGAATTGCCGTGTCACGTGATCGTAAACGCGGACGAATTATCCTCTCTATCCCATCGTTCAAACTTTCTATCTGCCCCTCGACAGAGCTATCTCGTAAGCCAATGAAAGCTGTTCTGGAATTGGAACTTCTGAATTCATTCGTTCATAAATATTCGCGGCCGTTCAGCGACGGCGTTAAAGCACAAGGCTGGTCCTTAAAGTTTCATGAGAATTCGCCTGCCAGACCGACGAATAAGAATCGTCGGAGATTACTCCTATAGAATGGGAACTACTTCAACCTGTTCGCCGAGTGATATCGAGTCCTAAGCGAAGCCATTGTTCGCTATAAGCACTCGATTATTTAACGTTTAATAGATTTACCGGCTATTTAAGTTGGCAATTAAGTAATTGCGGATTTCAAATGAGAAGAAAAATTCAAAAATTTTGTTTAACACTAGATTTACGGGCGTTTTTGTATATCTATTTCGACGGACAACCGTCAGATTTACGGGTAAAGAAAAGCACGTATTTTCTTACAAAATAAGACCACGAGTTTAATTTGAAAACAATTGTGATATTAACAAAATTAATATAAGTTGATTAACTCCGTGAACCTAATATTAAAAATATAACTTTATTTAATTAGATACTGTCAATTCTTGTCGATGACCTTTTGCCATCGTTCTGGCAGTGTCAAAATTCCACGTTCGTAAAATTTCTGATCTTTGCTATCGAAAAACTGAATTAAACGTGATCTGACATCATCAGCGTTATTAAAAATTTTACCATTTAAGGAGTTCTGCATGGAACGAAACAAATGGTAATCCGAAGGCGCAAGATCAGGGCTATATGCTGGATGTGACTAAACGTTCCAACCTAATTCCAATAATTTTTGACGAGTGACCAAAGACGCGTGGGGCTTTGCATTATCATGGTGGAAAACAACACCCTTACGATTTCACAATACCGGCCGCTTTTCTTCAATCGCATCGCTCAGTTTGGCGAGTCGTTGAACGTACACGTTTGAATTGATGGTTTGGTTTTGTGGCATAAGTTCAATGTACAAAATTCCTTTATAATCCCACCAGACTGACAGCGTAATCTTTTTTTGATGAATCTCTGCTTTTGATGTCGTTTGGACTGGTTCATCTTGCATCACCCACGATTTCTTCCGATTAACGTTCTTATAAACTATCCACTTTTCGTCGCCAGTAATTAGGCTTTTCAGAAATGGATCAATTTCGTTGCGTTTCAGAAGCGAATCGCAGATGCTAATGCGTTGCGTCAAATGAATTTCCTTAAGCCGGTGAGGGATCCATAAATCGAGTTTCTCGACATAACCAAGCATTTTTAATTCTTTTTCAATGCATGTATGCGATACATCGAGCTTCTCCGCGATATCGCGTGTTGTGCTATGACAATCTGAATCGATAATGGCCTTGATATGGATTTCATCGACTTCAACTGGGCGGCCAGATCGTTGAGCATTTTTCAGTGAAAAATCATCAGAACGAAATCTGGCGAACCAATTTTGACACTGCCTTTCTTACAAGGCTTCATTTCCATATACGACACATAACTTCTTTCGTGCTTGCGATGCGTTCTTGCTTTTTCGCAAATAATACAATAAAATATGCCCGAAGTGCACGTCCTGTTCTTTCATTTTTAAATTGGGATAAAAACAAAACTAAAGCGCTAATCGATATAATTTTTTTACTAAATTGAAGGTAGAAGTCCAAACAAAGAGAAGAAAAATATAGGTTAGATGCTTTGACCGCGTTAACGAAACAAAGGAAAGCGTAAAGTCCATCTATCGACGAAATCCGCAATCACTTAGTTCAACCCAATATTTCCACCAAGACCAGTCAGAATGTTACGACAATATGAAGTAATGCAAATGGTGGTTTACTGGGTGCAGGTTCAAATGTTATATAAAGTATTTTATCTTTTAATTCTTTGTCTCTCGATTATCGACGAATTGTCCAAATTTAAATTACAAAATCAAAAGATTCGTATTAAAGAAGTATAGTTATTAGAAATAAGAATCTAACCAGGTATTCGAATTACGTGATATTATAAAGTAATGCAAAGCTTGGAAAAGGAAAGTGGATACTGAAAAATTATATAATTCTTGTGGAATAAACGAGTCCCAGTCTTGAGATATTAAATTAATAATTAGGTTGATTATAATCTCGACACGATCGGTATTGAACATTCTCAAACGGAATGACTGATCGAACCTAACTGCAACCAAGCAAAACTATGACCTAAAGTGTAACTAGCCTTCGCGATTATTAACACATTGCGTACGGCGCATTAAAAAAGAAACAAAACCTCTCAAAGACCGCATATTTACAGCGTTGAATAATTATAATTAACAAGTAGAAAATACGTATAAACATATTACTATTATCCGTGTGGAATTAAATTCGCATTTAATATACTTCTATATTATTATATGTTTTGTAAACCTTACCTTGTATTTAATATATATATAATTTTTTTCAAGTTTTAGAATGTGGTAAAGTACACACCGATATAGAATGCTGCATGACACAATTTCAACAGCTTATAATTACGGATGTTTTTTAAAAAGTTGTTTCCTTACAAATGAAAGCATTTTTATAATATTTTAAAATACAAGATGATAATAGCAATTTTTAATGTACACTTAGCAAGATGATATGCATGGATCTATTGGTTATACTAACAAGCTATTTTTACAAATAAGACATTTACTCCAGCTTCTTCTGATTTTTGCTTTGTAAAAGAAATAAAAACGGGAAAACTCGTGACCAGTACGCAATGTGTTAAGAAGGTGATCAAAATTTTATGCGAATTCCAATATTGCATACTGGTGTTTCCAGTCTATATTTACTTTTCAAAAATGACAAGAAAAGTTGAATAACATTAATAGTAACACAAAGATAAATTTACAGACGTTATCAATTAATAAAACGCTTAATTGTTTGTAATTCATCGGTCACGATTTTTATATATATATAGATTTTATTGCAATTTTATTATTGCAATTGTTACTATTATTGCAATATCCTATTTGACATGATTTATTTAGAGGAACGGTTGTCACTTTAACTTGTTAGTTTTTCACCTCATCTTTTCCTAAAAAAGGGAATTCATTACATATTTAGTTTCAACGTCATACGCCAGCCAAAAGATCAAGCGTTAAAAAAGAAAAAAGGGCAAAACATACAGCATCACGTGACACTCGTGTGGCAGGAAATTTATATTCCGCATTTCTCAGGGGTTTTGCTTGCAGGAAACCTGATGGTGATCTTCGTGGTGACATTTTCGCGACGTCTACGCAGTATTACCAATTTCTTTCTGGCAAACCTGGCGATAGCCGATTTCTGCGTCGGTGTTTTCTGCGTCTACCAAACCTTGACGAACTATCTAATGAACAGCTGGCAACTCGGCGACCTGCTTTGCAAAGTTTACATGTTCGTTCACGCTCTTTCGTACACTGCCAGCGTTCTTATCCTGGTGGTGGTTTGCATCGAGAGATACCTGGCCATCGTTTACCCGATTAAATGTAGATTCGTTTTGACGAGAAGCCGGTTGCAGTTCGTGATCGTGATCGTCTGGGTCGTGGCAGCTATTTACGCGTTTCCGAAGTTCTTCTACGTCGAAACAGTGCGGAATCGGTTGGCCACCGGCGACGTGGACATCATCTGCATAGCAAACATCAAGAAGCACAATAAAACTGTTCTGGACGTGGTGAATTTAGTGTTTCTTTATTTGTTACCTCTGCTGCTGATGTCGTGTTTGTATTCGAGGATCGCCATTGGACTACGGAGGAGCTGCACCACGTTGGGCAGCTTGAGCTTCACGAGTGAGAACAAAGATGGCAGTCCACGTCGCGTTCAGTCTTCCAGCAGGAACGAACTTCGAGCAAGACGTGGAGTGATAAGGTAGGAGAGTTGCAGTAACTGTTCATCTTGGTTCTAAGGATGCATTGTGCGGAGAAGATGGAGGATGGGATATGAGTTTGTACTCCCGAAATCCGTACTTTGAAGTTCTTGATGGCTTATACGATAATGGAATAAGTTACAACGACGTAGTTTTATTGGGTTGGTGTATATGAAATGTCGGATTTTTTTACACGCGAATGTTTGTCTTCCTGTTTTCGTTATACTTTTGGTTTTCGCATAACCTCGTTTATAGTCGTACTGTCCATTGCCAGAGTCGCATTTCAACAAAGGAGATTTTCTCGAAAGTGTTCCCTTTTGTTATTTCATTTGAATTTTCTACCGATACGAATCTAAACGATATTCGTATAATTTTTTTGTACGAGTATAAACTTGGTAATAATGCTGCGTAAGCTGCACGCAACGTAAACCAAGCGTTCGGGGAGAATACAGTTAATGATCGAAAAGTGAAGCGTTGGTTTGAAAAATTTAGGTCCGCTGATTTTTCGCTACAAAATGATCCGCGTGGGGGACCCAAAACGTCTGTGAAAAATGATGATCCGAAGGCATTGGTGGAAGCGGATCCAACTGTATCCACGAGGGAACAGGCTACCAGGATGAAAATTGACCATACAACAATATTGCGACATCTTTCTGAAATTGGCAAGGTGAAGAAAATGGATAAGTGGGTACCGCACGAACTAACTGAGCGAAATAAGCTGGATCGGTTGAACGTATGCTCATCGTTACTATCCCGATTTCATCGAGAGCCATTGAAATATGAAGTTTTGCAGCACCCAGCCTATTCACCGGATCTCTCGCCAACCGACTTTCATTTTTTTAAACATTTAGAACTGTTTTTACGAGCTAAACAGTATGAAAATGAAGACAGTTTGAAAAATTCGATATCAGAGTTTATCGATTCTAAAGATCAGAATTTTTTTAAGACAGGCATCTATGCTTTAAAGTCTCGTTGGGAAAAGTGCATCGAAGCGAATGGAGCATATTTTGATCGAATAAACAGCTTTTGAAAAAAGATACGCAGTTTTATATATTCGCTTAAAAATCCGACATTTTATATGCACCAACCTAATAGTTTCGCTGCGTTTTTTGTGGCCGGTGAAAACACGAGTTAACACGTGACCAGTTAACAATGTGTTAATATTAAACCTAACATGGTCAACATCGCTGTTTTCCAAACTTTTGTTAAAAATTTCGCGTCTAATATTTTCATTTTAATCACTCATCTTCGCAATTTTTTTTTAAATGCACGTATAATCATTTTCTTAACGGTTCGCGTTATTCTATTTTTTAAAGGTTCTATTTCTTTTCCATTCACCGGTCATTTCACCGTGGTAGCTTTAGTGTTAAATGACGCGTGAATATGGCGCTTTCCGACAATTGGGAGGAAAATTTGTGGCCCATTTGTGAAGGATTTTTATAATATTTAGGGGAATGTTATTAGGCTAGGGATTCGCGAAACTTCGAGAAGTTTTGAGGAACATTGGATTATTTTTAATAATGAATAGAAATTTTCTTTTCTTCTATTCGTCGAGAATATTTGGATAACAAAAGGTTTATTATGATTTTATTATTAGGTTAAATATAAAGGTTATTAAAGGTATTATGAAAGGTTTATTATTATGATTTAAATGAGGGATTTGCAAAACTTGAAATATCGCGTTATTTTTGAAAATTCGACGATAACGTAGCGAATGTAAATTTTCATTTCTTTTTCCTCTATACATTGAGAATGTTTGGATAACAAAAGATTTATATTAAATAAAAGAATCGCAAAATTTGAAATATCGCGTTATTTTTTTAAATTCGACGATAATGAAGCGAATGCAAATTTTCTTTTTTTTTTTTTAATCCCTGAATATATTAACATTTCAATGGAGAATGTTTGGGTATC
>NIJG01000367.1:124621-143114 GCA_002201625.1 Euglossa dilemma
TCTAATAAAAGGCAACTACTCGATAATTTTTTAAATATTCATATTTATATTTATAATTAATCTTTGAATTTAATCATAAATAGTAGTTGCCCTTTATTATACACACATTGGTAGATTTCATTCCCCTATTTATGAAAATATACCATTAAAGGCACAAACACTCAATAGTTTCCTTAAATATTTCCAACTAAATATTCGTTACTTCCTCAAATGGATTTCTATTCAAAATATATTTCTCGTGGTACCAATAACATGAATTTCCGTTGTGGCTTAACAATTCAAAAGCTTGAAGGTCTGGAATTAATAATTTTCGTCAATCCCGCGTAATTAAGTCAATAATCTTTTGAATAAATCATAAATATCTCAAAAAGCATCCAGTAATTACCTTCAAAATGTTATATTTTCTTTAATTAAATCTGCAAAGTTTCAACTAAATAATCCATGATCGAAAGCACTTGCATTTTACTTGCAAGCGATAATGGAGGTTATACCGTTGGATTAATTAAGCGAATGGCGAAATATCATTGGCTTATCATACGTGAAATTCCACGTGTACTCGAGAACCGTCCGCATGACCTGCGATGGCGCTGCCAGGACAGAGGAATTTCCGTGATCGTCAGACCTTAATCTTCAAAGTTCAATGCGACCAAGTCAAGCGAAGCGTGCCCCTGGCATGCATCGTTTCCCCCAATGCCACGCTTCTCTCTCTACCGATTGACCTTTGATCGTGAAGCGTGAAATAAAACCTGTTAGAGTGGTTCGTGATACTTTTCAAAAGTTCCGGCAGTCGATATTCCTACGCCGGTCAACTCGTTTCAATTTCCACATATTCACGCTCTTCGATCAGTTTCAACACGCTTCGAACCTGTACCCTTCTCTGAGATATTCTCTAAAATTGTCAATCCGAACCTAAACCCTGTTTCCTGGTTCGCATGATCCCTATCCTTTAACTATCTATTTTATAACCGCCATCTCGTTTATTAGTTCTTAATTGTCCGTGTTTTTCCTGTAAAGCAACTCGAGGATAAACAGAGGTTTAAGGTGGTCTGAAACTTGGCCTAGAAGAACGTAAATAGCTCGGCTATTTATATGTTATTTACAACGCGTAGCGGTAAAGAGAAGTGTCTGTAAGGGAAATGTTTTTTGCTTGGGTATTTCTTGGTCTTTTTCTTGCTCGAAAAGTTTCTCGCGGCGGCTATCGCGTAACTGCTAACCTAATAGGACGGCAGTAATCGAGTTAGGAAGATTCAATTGTCTGTATAAACAGGGCGGATATCGTCGATGCCCGGAAGCGGTTTACTTTGGCTCTGCTTTTCAGGGGGGCGAAACATCCAGGTTAACCCCCCGGGGGAATTCTCCGGGACGTCGTGCAGCGAATTACAAAGAACTTGACATCGTGTCCGGGAAGGAATAATACGTTCGGATTTTTCTTTCATTTACACTCTCTGAAACAGCGGGTGGAAGCAAAAGACAAACAGCGAGATACATGAGCGACATGTGCAGGTCTTTCTTTATTTGGTTCTTTAATAAACGCTTCACGGAATGTACCACATCGTGAATAATAACATTTCCTCTTTTCTTCTCGCCTCCTCATGTTGCTTCGATTTTTTTTTGGTACATATATATTTATATATGTATTACGAATATACCAAACATGTTCTTTTTCATATTCTGCGTTTAAGAATAATGCTTCTTGTTGTTCGCTTAATAATAGGCACGTCAGTTTATACTAGAGTAACCGATACCACATTTAAGGACTTCACTACGTGAACATTGCATATGGATATTAATCTTGCAATTCAGAGTATCGTGTAAAAACGAACCGGAAGATTAATAATGTTACGCGTATGAACTATTTTTCGATGTACGTCCGGATTCCTTGAATATGCGTTTATTTTAGGGGAACGCACAGGAATTAGTCTTTGTTAATAGTGATTGCTGCCAGGCTCCCATAAGTTGGACTCTTCGAACGAGGACACACGAGACAAATTTTCGCATTTCTTCGATATATGTGTGTGTGTATATATGTACACAGATGTTAATTGGATCGATAATATGTACAACGACTCGTTTTATAATCTTTCAGCGAAAATCGTGCGTCCAAATCAATGATAATTGCCGTCTTTGATAACGTTAAATTTAAAATCGAAGATGTGGCTTATTCTTAATCATATGCCTGTAAAAATCAACGCATCGGGTAAAGTAACTGAAATATTATGTAACATATTTAAAGGTTGAACGTTTAGATAAGTACTTATCAAGATGTTCCCAGAATACCATTAATGCTGCCCGATCCAAGTGTCTTTTTGTCCGACTCAGCTCGATCACCGTTACTGCCCAACGTGCTACGTTCGAGTCTAGTCTCATTTCGTCGTATTTCAAATGAAATGCACAAACTATAAGAATAAAAATCAACTGAATCAAATTCTGCTTGTACAAATGATACTCTTGGTGAATTAAAAAAGGTATACGTACTTTTTGAGAAAATTTCAACAGGGTTGCCATCGAAAGGCCAACCTTTGAACTGCCAACCTGGACCCATCACAAATACAGCAACGACTCTTTCCCAGTCTGCATTCGTAAGTTTCTGTGGATTATCCACTACCCTGTATGGAACAGTAAGACCACCTTCCTTTCTACGCTGCAAAAGGACTTCGTTCTCTCGATTACAACCTTGCGTGCGTTTTTCCTCGTTACTGACGTATTTTAGATCCTGCAGTATGTCTTTCGCATTGTACATCGTAATCAGTGATGTGTTTGCACTTGGAATGATGATGATAGGAGTTCTGCTTGGTCGCTTATTTTGAGCTGCCTGCTGCGGAGTAAGTTTAGCAGCAGAAGTTGGTAGCAAACCGGAATTAGGTGTTGCAGACGGATTGCTTGGCGGTTTTCTAACCGCTGGATTGGTGCCCTCTGTCACAGACTTCAAAGTCATACCGTGATAAGTACCCATTGTGTCGATTTTGAATCCTTCTGTTTCCTCCTTTTGTCTAATAAACCTTTCCTGATCGTAACGATTATAGACAGCTGGTTGTGGCAATGGTCGCATCGGTGTGGAACGTGGAGTGACCATCGGTGTGGGTACAACAGGACCTTTTTGTCTACCTTCCTCGCGAGCTTTAATACTCTGTAGAATTGCAAATATATTCTTTGCGAATATCTTCCCACTACTTTGCAAAATAGTTGCACGTGTTCTCCATTGTCTTTCCCTAGAAACTATGTCTTTTGTATCATCGACGTCCATTAATATAACACGTAGATCAGATCCCATTCCGATATCGTCATTTTCTTTAATCGTGGTACGTTTCTTAGCCAAACGTTTAGCCTTGATAGCTGCAATTTTTTCAACAGACATCGCTTCAGAAAGAGATTTAATATTATCCACTGTGACAGATGCTTCTTTTGGAGCATCCAGCCTAGCCGCAAGTTGCTCCTTAACTTTTTGAACATGCGTGTCCTCAAAACGAGGCTTTTTAGATGATCCACTCTCCAATCCATCTTCAGCTGTCCTTTTAACTTGAGTAGGAATTTCCAATGGAGCAGATTTGTCTATGGCGGCTGATGTTGCTGTTTCGCCATTGAGATAGGCCAATAAATCTTTTCTATCTGGCCGACGTACAACTGGTATATTTTCTGCAGCTGCTTGTCGCACATACACAGGATGTGTAAGTTGTACATGTTTGAGTAGAAACAGAAGGCATTCAAGAGTGTAATATTCCTTTGGTGTTCCTTCCTTGCCAGATCTACAATAAATTGTATTTTATACTTTGTCATAAACGTTTGTTAAATATTTTATAATTATATGTTTCTTCTTTAATTTAACAAAATTTCTCTATGCGAGAGATATATTTTGCTAATAGGAATGATAATAAACAACAACAATAATAATAATAACATCAATAAGAAGAACAAGAATTATAACAATAATAGTAATAAACGGAATAAAATACTAGTAACAGAAATAATAATAATAATAATAATAATAATCATAACAACAACAACAATAATAGTAGTTAGTACCGCGTTAAAGGTATGTTTTATTTTTTCAGTAGATGATACTAATAAACGTAATGGTAATTTTATAGGAACAACTATTCAATTATCAGTATCTAATAATCGAAATTGATTTATTGATTCATATACTAATATATAAGAATCAAATTCAATATTATTAAAATCAGAATATTCTATTTTGCTAATAGAAATGTTAATAAACAACAACAATAATAATAATATCAATAAGAAGAAGAATAATTATAACAACAATAAGAGTAATAAAAGAAATAAAATACTAGTAACAAAAATAATAATAACAATCATAACAACAACAACAATAATAGTAGTTAGTACCGCGTTAAAGGTATGTTTTATTTTTTCAGTAGATGATATTAATAAACGTAATGGTAATTTTATAGGAACAACTATTCAATTATCAGTATCTAATAATCGAAATTGATTTATTGATTCATATATGAATATATAAGAATCAAATTCAATATTATTAAAATCAGAATATTCTATTTTGCTAATAGAAATGTTAATAAACAACAACAATAATAATAATATCAATAAGAAGAAGAATAATTATAACAACAATAAGAGTAATAAAAGAAATAAAATACTAGTAACAAAAATAATAATAACAATCATAACAACAACAACAATAATAGTAGTTAGTACCGCGTTAAAGGTATGTTTTATTTTTTCAGTAGATGATATTAATAAACGTAATGGTAATTTTATAGGAACAACTATTCAATTATCAGTATCTAATAATCGAAATATTCTATTTTGCTAATAGAAATATTAATAAACAACAACAACAATAATAATAATAACATCAATAAGAAGAAGAAGAATTATAACAATAATGATAATAAAAGAAATAAAATACTAGTAACAGAAATAATAATAACAATCATAACAACAACAACAATAATAGTAGTTAGTACCACGTTAGAGGTATGTTTTATTTTTATTTCTGTAACTAAAAAGAACGAAACATTCCATCATGCAAGAAATTGTAAAAAAAAGAAAACGGGTATAAAATGATTTTTGTTTCTAGTTTCTAAAATTCAAGAACTATAGAAATGACAGATCAGCCCCTGAAAATGCTAACAATCTTTTCGCAAACTGTTTATTATTTTATCGATGGTAGGGATCATGCAGAAGACTGTCTAATGGTGGAAACTGTTCGAGGTTACAGCTGTCGCGATGAATTTTTGAGAAATTTAAATTGTACTCACCCGTAGGTCAAATAGTTCGTTTTAACATTTTTCGGCCACGAGAATTCGCCGAAAATAATTTGATTCTCACGTTCGATTATTTCTTTTTTATTAACGTTATATTGCCTTAGCAAGCTCAACGGGTCCGCCATGATTACAAACTGTTACCCCACCTTCGGGTCGCATAGTAAACCAAAAAATAAATTTCCATACACACGGCGCAACGTTCATACACGTCAATTTCGAGGCATATTTCAATTGTGCTATTAATATCGAATATCATCCATAATTTTTTCAATAATATCTTAGCAACAGTACATTTCCGGCATATTTCTAATGTAGTCAAAGAAACGTTATTTATTCCGTCGAAAAATATTTTTTTCCCAGCCGATTTGCTTTTAAGCCACATCTTTCGTGATTATACTTTTATTTACGCTTGAAATAGCGATAAGGAATCAGCTGTTGTGTCAAACAGTCTCCAAAATCTCTACCAGTAAGATATCTCAATCGAATCTGTAAGCTATAGTCCGAATTAACATTTGCTTCTTGTAAACATCGATGCTGATTGCCAAAGAACGATGAGCTACCCGGAGAAACAGGATAATATAACGAAGGATGAGTGGGTTGCCAAGCTGGAGGAAAATTCTTACACGCAACGTGTCTCTATGAACAATTTGATCATGAATTACTTGGTTACAGGTTAGTTTCCCTATTTAATATGTAATTTAGGAGTTTTTTTTGTCTTGATTAATTTTTGTGCATCTATTGTGCAGAAGGATTTAAGGAAGCTGCAGAAAAGTTTCAACAAGAATCTGGAGTAGAACCCACAGTGGACTTAAGCTCTTTGGATGATAGAATTCGTATTAGAGAAGCAATTCAAAATGGTCGTATTCAGGAAGCAACAGATCTTGTGAATCAGTTACATCCAGAATTATTGGACAACGACAGATATCTTTACTTTCATCTACAACAATTGCATCTGATCGAGTTAATTCGTACAGGAAAAATAGAGGAGGCTTTGCAGTTTGCTCAAGATAGATTAAGCGAAGCCGGAGAATCAGATAATGTTATCTTGTGCGAATTGGAGCGTACTTTAGCTCTGTTGGCTTTTGATGAACCGCATAAGAGTCCTTATAGCGATCTACTCCATCCAACCCATAGGCAAAAGGTAATAATTACTTATATATTATTTATGATCTTTAGTTTTTATTTTTAACAGATTATAAAAATAATTTTACCTATGAATTTACATCAACTAAATTTACAAAGCATTTGACATTTTAAGAAGCTATGTTCTTTGATAAATAACAATGAAATTTTGCTTTTGTAATTAGTTATTCATAAAAGTAGTACAAATATTTTCTTTTCTAAAACTGCAGATTGCAAGCGAATTGAATGCAGCTATATTAAAGATGGAGCATAAGGAATCAACCAGCCCAAGATTAAATAACTTACTTAAAATGATACTTTGGGCTCAGGATGAGTTGGAAAAGAAAAAAGTGAAATATCCAAAAATGACTGACTTGGGTAGTGCTACCATCGAGAGCCCAAAATAATTTTAACCAGGCAAAGTGTGGGACAATGAATGTATTTATTAGTACGAGAAAATGAACGTGCGATTGTACCATATTAGTGATTAACATATGAACAGGATTCTAGGGAAAGAATAGATTTGAGCATTTTAACATACTCCTGTTCGAATTAGTCATAATTATTTTCTATAAAAAACATGTATAAAATTTCGAGGATATATATTATATGCAAATTATGAGAGAGGAATGCACTGATTATAACAATTACACATGTTTTTGACATTGCAAACCGAGGTCATTGTCATAAGACTCTTCATATGTATTATATTGTCAATATGATCAAAAAGTACAAGTTCATTATCAGCTTATAAACAAAATTTACTGATATTTTTTAAATAACACGAGTATGTTAAGAAACGGACCATTTTAATTAATATCTGTGCAATATACGTGACTCGATGTTGCGGATGTAATTTTAATGCCTCTTAATCGTAAGCTATATTATATTACAGTAGAACTGAGTAAATATCGATAGTAAGTAGTTTAAAGTAGAGACAGTACTAATAGAGACATAGTTTAAATGTAATGTTTTGTGATAATTAATCAATGTTTATAAAGATTTATATTTGGTACTATCGATATAGTAAAAATAACATATACAATCATCGTAGGTATCCTTCAATATATATTCCTCTCTCAGATTATTCGTGTTTATATTGCATTTGGTTTTTATAAAAACATAAAGAAAATTACGTATTAAATAATATTTGTCATTAACAAAACAACATGTATAATTTCCTTCATTGAAGGTTACCACCCGAACATATATTCCATTGCTTTTGACACTAGACCTGTAGATTTTTGTGGGACATTCTCTGGTGACCTTACTGATTGAGAACTAAGGTTTTGATTATAACCAGCCGCCAATGGTCTTGCGTTTTGTATTCTAATTGGTGTGCGTGGTGTACTATATTCTGGTGATTGATTAATTCTTCCTAAATTAGAGAAACATTTAATACTTCCATTCATTCTAGAACGATTTTCTTTATCACATCCTAGTACTACACCCTCATCTGTACAGGGAATTACACCTATCATTATAGATCCTGATACTATATTTCCATTACAAGCAAGTGCCCTTTGTGCTTCTTGCTCTGAAGCACATTTTAAATGTATCCAGTTACTCTGTGAGTATGGTGCAGGATGCTTATCCATTATACGAACTCTGCTTGAAATATGAGCCAAAACAGTGTTCAAATCATTAGGAAGAAAACCAAAAACAGTCACCCATTGCAAAAGACCTTGTGATTCACTTGTATTGGAAATTAACGCACCATCACTAAATATAGAATTGTTCATAGAGTTCATTACAAGCCTAGGTTGATTGCAAGATACACTTTGATTAGCTGCTGATAAGTAAGGTGTTCCTGTTGGAGAAGTTTCTAAGGTATCAAATAGTCCTCTTGTTGGAGGTCCACCAGTATGACTCTCTGTGACTATTTGTGACGTGTTAGGAGTGTTGCATCCTCCGAATACTGCTTTTTGGCGATTGGTCCGATAATCTGGGGTACCATAATGAGAAAGTGGCGAGGTCAGCCCACTGTGTCCGATGTGTAATTGTTTTGGAGTATCTTGTGTGCCAGACATATTTATCTTAGCAGGCTGAAAAATTAATGAAACCGATTTTTCAATTTATTGCATAATATTGCGCAATAGAATTTCACAATAAATTTCATAATATTTACGTACCGTTGTAGTATCACCTAAAAGAAAACTTGGAAGATATGCAGAAGTTCCTGGACTTCCAGGAGTTTGCACTGGACTTCCAACAGGTGATCCTAATGTCATAGGTTCCATCTAAGTAAAAAATACAAAATTATCAATTGTTTGTTTCAAATTTTATCCGGTGTAATAATACGTAGGAAAATTTATGTTTGTCAAGATAATTTACAGATTATACATTAATCATAAAATATTAATATTCGTTACTTTAAGAACAAGAATTTAACAATATGTGTAATTTCTATGTACTTTATATATTAAATATTTGGTTTAATGTCCTGATATATTGAGGTTATATATATGGAGCTTTTAAATACATGCACACGAAATCTAAATTTGCAAAAATTATGTACACATTTCTTGTCACCTACTTAATATTTACTGAAAAAAAAATTCTACAATTTTTTAATACACTGTATGAACACTTAAATATTCACAGCCGTTCGTGCGTTTGATAGATATTTAAATAACGAACAATATTTCCTTCTACCAACAGATGTCTCCCCTATTCTGTAAAAAAATGGAAAAGTGATTTAAATGGCTTATGAAATTATGACATTCACCGTTATATTTCCTGCTATTTTAAAGCTTAATATATTTTTATTAGCAAATTCTTGAAACATAATATATATATGTTTAATAACAACAATGATAAATATTTTATTTCAATATCTTTGTAAAATTGGGCGGGAAACAGGAAAGGAAAATGTCGAATGTTGCCACTTCTCAGAAATCACGTAGTATCCACGTGTGACGCATTATCGTTTCAAAATAAATTTTATTTTTGAGTTTGATATCATTTGAATATTAGTAGTACACTGTAAGTATTTTACGTGGTACCAAAATGTAGATATAAAAATAAAATGAGAATTCTTTTTGAAATATGCTAATGTAATTTTTTTGCAGATTTTATTTCAAAAGAAGTTTTACGGCGAAGTTGGTAAAAATTATTCATAAGTTAAACTTTTGCTTTTATTATTATTAATTTAAACTATTGCTTTTAATATTAATAAGGCTTTTAATATTGTTTATGAATTTTTTCAGCTTATTTTATGTAAGTTGTATGTTGTATATCTTCATATAGACGGAGAGGAAAGAAAGAAAACGGAAAGAATATTATAATAGTGAATTTTAATAACGATGAAAATTATGTACATATTTACAGCTTCGGTAAACGCTTATACGATACGACAAGTACCAAGATTTTGATATGCTACTACATAAGAAACACATGTTCGTTTTTAATTTAAGTACCAGACATTACAATATCGCGTGTGCGATTCTGCATTCGTTTTCTTTTCCTTTTGTGCATAATAATCGATGATATGTGAAAATTTATACCAAAGAGAAGGAAATCATTAGTACTAGTAAGAAAGTACTCGATACAGTAACGATTTTTGAATTTTGGCGCGGATATACGACGGATATACCAATATAGGAATAACAATATGTAAATAATTTATGAATAGAATTTTCGCAATAAACAACAATAAATATTATTCATAATGTTTAATTAACAATTTTTCTTGCGAAATTGTCTCGTGCAGGAAGACAATTATAACTGATTGTGTAATATAAATATAAACTTCTTTTTATAGGCTTAAAATATCATTCAAATAGTTGGAGGAAAGGAATTAGATTCGTATAGTTTTCTTATATTTGATTAGAAAACAATTTCACAAGAAGGATTACTTTTTAACATTAAACGAGTCTGATTTATATCTTTTAGGAATTGATTGTTGTATCTTCAGGTTCTAAGCTAATATTATAAACGAAAATTTGTGCATAAATATACAAAAGCAAAGATCTTTTCGTTAAAATATTGACACAACACACTTTTATGTATAATTTCCCGCATTAAAATATTTCACCACATTGTTTTCATTTAACATATGAAAACGTGTATTTTCAAACAGTTCTCAATTCCTCATATTTAAACAGTTTGCGCAGAAAAATTAGAAACATTATAAAGTTACATGATCATTAAATGTAAAAATCTAGATAAAAATATATATTCCTGAAATATCGTAGCTGAGATTACGTTGTGTAAGAAGCTCTTTTTCTTCAAATATGAAATGAAAGATATGCAGTAAAAATAGAAGTACTTTTATAAAATTGTAGTAAAAATAATATGTATCAATGTATGGGAAAGCAACGAGAACTTCCTTGTCATTTGCTAAAAAGATCTCTGGACGACCTAACACACACACATATATATAATATATATATATATACATGTATATATATGTATATGGAGAGACGGATTTATGCTTCCTTTGAATATTTTGAGTCGCTTATTCTCTGTTTTGTTTTCTTTTTTATTGTTTTGCTCTCTCTCTCTGGTAGTTCCATGGATATGTTTTAAACGAGACCTTTTCTTCACGCGAGAATACATTTAGAGCCTAGAACATATTTTGGTTTTATTATCAGTGGCAGGTCCACAACCTCAGAAGGATTAAATTGAACATCATTTATATAGAATCTTTCTTAACAAGTTAGTGATGAAGTAAATATACAAATTAATGTCTTAATTTCTTTTAATGATCAAAATTAGATTAATTTTCTTCAATTAAAATAGAGATTATTTTCCTTCTAGATTAAAGTTTTAAAGTAAATTTTTTTCATAGTAACGAAGTAGAAATTTGAAGATAATTTGTTTGAAATCAGAGGAAAGGAAATAAAGAGTTTGATAGACCTACCACTGCATGTACGTCGTAGACGTCCAGTTGAACGTTACCCTTATCATGTTTATCGATATGATATTTAATTACGATTACGCGGCTTAAAAATTAGTATTAGATACGATGGGAACAATTTCCTAACGTACTCGTTTTACACTTTTAGGAAGCAACGTGAAAAACAACTGCCGTTATTATCGCATTAGTATGATCCCTGTGATCAGAACAATGATCATCCAGTTGATTATTGTGGTTGTTTGACTTCCTGAAATGCAAAATAACTTTACTTAGAATGTGCTGTACAAGATGAATGATTTATAATCCCTCTTTGAATAACTGAATATTTAAATGTATCTCCTATTGTTACAAAATTTTCTTTTTTAAGCATAAGAGATTAGAACAACTATGAAGAAAGTAAAATGATATAATAACTATTATTGTTATTTACAATATCAAAGTAATGTTTTATATTTACAATTGTGAGTATTAAGGTGAAACTATAAGTATAAATATCTTAATATAAATTGAAAGGAATTATTCTTCAAACAAGGTCTATTATTAGTTTAAATTAAAAGACTTTATGCTGTTGTTGAACTCATCATTACTTGATAACAAATTTCAAACCAAAGTGTAATATTTGTAAAACTTGTACTATTTGAACAGTTTTTCCAATTTGTTCTTTTGGTTTGTTGATCTAAATTCTTTATATTGAATTATATTATTGTATTTAGTTTACTATCAATGAAAATTTCGTTTCCTTTGGAAAATGTTATGCATTTGATAATCCAATTAGAGTCTAAGTTAAAAATAATGATATTGAATACCATAACAACAGTGGAAATCTTCATTTTTAAGTTGTTTCATGTTCACACACCTGTTGCTATGAGTAAAAAAAAATCATACATGTCAAATTATTTACTGAATTTTTACTCAATGTTTTGTAATAACAAACAAAGATCGTACGCAGTCATATCGTTTCGTTTTCCTGAATAAATGCTATTAATCCCCTCGATTGGACGCTTTTCGGTTAGGTTAATTATCACTTGACTCGAAACTGTTTCCCTGTTTTGATCGATGAATTATTTATCAAGCTCGAACGGGCAAGCGTTTAATTGCAAGCCAATTAGCCCATAATGTAATCAATTTCCCGATTTATTTGCATCTGAAAGTATCTCACTTAGCCAGACAGCGGCCAGTAAATTTTGCATGAATTCTGTTTAAATATTCACCGGTATCGCAAGGAAACATAAACAATGGTCTCGAGTGTCTATAAAAAATACAATATGCCATAGATGATACTTCGTTGCAGATATAATTTTTCACGAGTTCGGTATTGTCTTGAATTCCATCGAAACGAAGGAATAATACAAAAAGTAGGTCCAATCGAGGAGAGCCTGAAAGAGATGGTGGTGAGATGGCGGTGACATCTAGCAAGTTTCTATCGAAGTAGACGGTGAAAATGACGGTGATCCACCGGGACGTTTACCATTGATTAAATTGTTGCGTGTATGGCTCTGTGGTCTGGTCTCGCGGCTTTCCATCACCGGGGCTTTTAGGATCCTCTCGTCTCCTTCCACGCTCTCCTCGTTGCTCTGCAGATAGACGGTCGCTATTGTCGCCAAGCACTTCAACTTCATGTCGCCCCGCTTGAAGTGTTTGTTGGCGACGCGAAACTCCAAGCCCAATACCGCGGTCTCCAAGCCCTTCTCGTCCACGGCGGTAATGTGCGGTCCCTTCAGGTACTGGGTATTGACCTGAAAGCCGTCGATTGTTTTCGTAACAATGAAATAGACAGAGTAAGAGCTTACGGTTTTCCCTGGGAACGCGCGATTAGACCTCGAGTTTCTTTTCAGAGGATTTCGTCACGGTTTCCCGGGCTCCTTTTCCACCATTGAAATTATTTAGAACCAGGAGGAATCAACAGATGTCGCTATCGTCGGGTTCATAGGTAACTTAATACTTAGACTGCCATGTTCGTCATATATGACCGGCAACGGTTTCTCCCGTGACGCCATGGTGGTCATGGGTGACCGGAGCCTTTCAACTTTTTACAATTGTAAAAAACTAAATGAAAATCGAGAGTTAGCGTATTTGAATATGGCCGATGTATAGAAGATACATTGAAATAAAATGTGCCCTATCGAACGATTAAAATTTTTTATTAGAACAATAAAGAATAACAAAATGTTAGAATAAATCTTGCATCTAACGGTGCACTTTGTTAAAGCACTCCAAACATAAATGCGGCGCACCAATACAATCCGGACAATAAGTGGTCACCTTCTTGGTCTTATTTTTAGCAATTTTTCACCCAAATAGTTTGGAATTTTTTTTCTAACATTCCCTGCAAAATTTTCGTTCCAGGTACGCTCGTCCTTCTTTTTTTTGCAATTCGTGCCGTAATCTTCGTCGAACCGTTACTAAGGCGCCACGGTGGTCACCCGTGACCACCAGTAAGAGAAACGTTCCATTTGATAAAAATATTGCCTTCTAACATCGATTCGTTATTATTTTGCCATTATATGCTTTGAATAATAAAATAATTCCGTGGCGTCCTGGGCGAAACATATGATTTCGGCGTAGCAGTCAAAGTGTTAATGCCAATATGGCGGATAATGTTTGCGACAGATTACTCGTTAAGTTTCCATCGATTAGACCTCAAGCTTCTTTTCGCAGGCGCCTTTTTCAAAGGATTTCGTCACGGTTTCCCGGGCTTCTTTTCCCCATTGAAATTATTTAGGACGAGGAGGAATCAACAGATGTCGCTAACGTCGAGTTTACAGGTAAATTAATACGAATATGGCGGATTATGTTTGCGACAGATTACTCGTTAAGTTTCTATCGATTAGACATCAAGCTTCTTTTCGCAGGCGCCTTTTTCAAAGGATTTCGTCACGGTTTCCCGGGCTCCTTTTCCACCATTGAAATTATTTAGAACCAGGAGNATGTCGCTAACGTCGAGTTACAGGTAAATTAATAGGAATATGGCTGATTATGTTTGCGACAGATTACTCGTTCAGTTTCTATGATTAGACCTCAAGCTTCTTTTCGCAGGCGTCTTTTTCAAAGGATGTCGTCACGGTTTCCCGGGCTCCTTTTCCCCATTGAAGTTATTTAGGACGAGGAGGAATCAACAGATGTCGCTAACGTCGAGTTTACAGGTAAATTAATAAGAATATGGCGGATTATGTTTGGGACAGATTGCTCGTTAAGTTTCTATCGTTTGAATTAGCAGGACAGACTTGGGGGAGAGATTCTTTTTACGAGGTACTCACCGGTTCGCCGTTGATGAACCAAGTTAATAGGGCGGCTGGCTTCGAGGGTGCGGATGTGCAGTTCATACGGACGACCTCCCCTACTTGGTAGCGGGAACGACCGCCAGTTATTCGTGGCCCCTCGTCAGGAAGAACTGCAAAGGTAATAATTTCCCCCTTTTCTTATTAGTCAGAGTCTACCTCGACGTCGTAGTTTTTCTTTTTAATGCAGTCTAATCGTGTAATTCGATTTTAGGTATCACGTCTGCTCACCTACTACTGTCATATCTGCATGATCGGACACGGTCTGAAAGAAAGGTGCCTCTGCAGACACTTCGCATCGATACCTCCCTGAACTGGTAAGATTCACGTTGTTCAGTATCACCGATATCTCCGTGGAGTTTTGTATCTGCAAGCCAAGATCGTCACTGATCGTAATCTAGATGGAAGTTATCTGTATTCCCGTTTTAGGTCTACTCACGTTCACGTTCACGCCAGGAACACGGAAGGTCTGGACCGTGGGCACGTCTCTGGGTACGTAACGATAAAACTCGTGGCCGTCTTTATACCATTTCACCGAGTACAATGGCTCTTTGTCCAGGTTGAAGTTGCATTGCATGCGAACCGTCTCGTTTAGAACGACGTGCTGCGGTATCTGTACGGTTGTCATGCGAAGGGCCACGATACCTGAAAGGTTTGTCATGGTGTTTGCAATTCTTTTCTCAACATTGTACAATTTTTCTTCCATTAGGTTATTATTCGTTAGCCTTCGCGAAATCTGACGGTAAGTTGTCAGAGGTATTATCTGATAATATAGCTTTGTTATTTACTTAACCAGTAACACACAGAGTACTTCGTTATTTACCAAGTTTTCAGTTTCAGGTATCCAGAATACTGTTAAGTCTGATCAAACACGAGGCCAGTCTGCTTAAAATACCGTCACCTAGCGCATTATCTATCAACTTCTACCGTAGAATTCAATCCATCTTGTAACTCACTCCAGACACGTCACTGTTCATCTCGAAAATAGTACGGAAGAAAAATTTCGCCCTCGATAGGATGTCTGTAACTACTCTGTAGCCAAACCTCTGATCCTCTTACGCGGTAAGCTTCTTAAAATTACCCGTGATCGAACGGAAAATACGTCACGAAACTGAGCAAATGCTTCTCCCTGGAGCGGTAGTTAATCGCGCGTTCTCTCTATTCCCCTCTTTTTTTTCTCCCCTTCCTCCACTACCCCCCCAGACAGAGGCAGAGGTTATTGGAAACGATACAGCGAACAATTAAATTGCATCTTGTCATTGACGGAGTCGGTGAGTTTCCGTTTGGTTGATGGCGGAAAATCAGCAATTTCCAGTCAGATATTCAATAGATTACCCTGCTCTCCCCCCTGTAGTCGATTGCATTGCTGGAAAATCGACAAAAGCGACTCGCGAGTTAAGTGTTAAAACCGTATCGAGAGGAAGCTCCCTTTCATTTTCTATTATTCCTATTTCCTTCTTCAGCCGTTATTTGCGATGCTGCCAACTCACTAAACATCACTCGAGCCGGTGGTTGCAGTTTTTCGAGTGGCCTTAATTAACTTCCTCGATCCGTTCCACTCCATTTTTCCACCGATAAAACGCATTTCCGGCGACGTTCTCGTGCTCTCGTTCGATTTTCCTTCAGCGATTTAAAAAAAAAAAAAGGAAAAAAAGGAAGAAAAAATTGAAAAAAAGAGAGTAAAAAAGAAATCTATTTTCCGTCGATAAAGAAGTTTCCTTTCCATCCATCCGGCTTTGAGTAGAGGTAAGGAAATACTTGTAGGTCAGATCGGTATAAACTCTGGCAACTTTAAACAGATTCCTCTCAGTTGACTGAAAATACGTCTTTCTATTTCAGATGGGATACGATAAAAGGATCTTGGACGGTGCACGTTAATATTTCACGTGCTGGAAATAAATGGAAGATGACAGTGCACCCAGCTAAATCGTCCGCAAGATATCAAAATATCGCGTCTAGAAATCGAGAAACAAGTTAATCGATTTACAGCGAAAAGTGTCGCGAGAATTGTTCAAATCTAATGTAACTGCCGTACCGACGATAGTTAAAAAAATTTGTAGAGAGCGTGGATAATTTTTCTGGCAATTAACCGTTAATGAAACATTTACAATCAGGAGGTTGTATCTTTGGAATGGAAAGGTGGATGCCTAGTCGTCACGATGCTGGTCGCACGTGCTCGTGACGGACACGGACACGGTCGATTTAATTAAAGGCAATCGGACGAGGGTTGGACGAACCTGTCGAGAGGGGAGGTTAATCAGTAGCCAGATATATACTCGGATTATTTACCGACTGTATTATCGCCTGATATTACGCGCTTATGCCTCGAATCAAACGGTACACGGTGGTTAATTTTCAGCTCGCGTGCCTCGACCGTATTTTTTCCAGCCTCGAATTATCGAATTTTCTGCCACGGAACTCGTACGTTAACACACACGCAGCGCTCAAAATAGAAGCCCTGTCGCGTATAGCACGTCCTAAAATTTTAATTACCCACCGAGGTAGATAATCAGACTTGAATATAGAAATTAAAAACATGAAAGAAAATCTTCTTTTTCACGTAAATACAATAGCCAAATATACAGGGTGGTCATCTTCGATTATTTAGTGCTCAAAATAGAAGCCCTGTCGCATACAGCACGTCCTAAAATTTTAATTACCGAGCGAGGTAGATAATTAGATTTGAATATAGAAATTAAAAACACCAAAGAAAATTTTCTTTTCTAATGTACAAATGCTAGATATACAGGGTGGTCATTTTCGATTATTTAGTGCTCAAAACAACAGCTCTGTCGCATTTAGCACGTCCTAAAATTTTAATTACCCACCGAGGGAGATAATCAGACCTGAATATAGAAACTAACCCTTTAACATACAATGATAAGTTAGACTCGTCATTTTTCAAGAACCGTCTTTGATTTTGTTAAGTATTTCTCTCCATTGTATATCAAGAGATATATTTTATGAATCAATCTTAACAAGAAAAATCTAATATTTTCCAAAAATTTTATTATTTTTTTCACCTTCCATTCTCTAGTTCATCTTAGTAAAATGAAAACGATCGAAGTCAGGTTAAATAGTTCACTCTGTATATCGATTTCGGTCTTAAGATAAGTCTATCTTTGAACCTATTCAGGTCAAATTTTCACCTCGCGACCAAACCTGACTCCTTTCCATCTAATTTTGTCCAAACACGAGTACAGTATTAACTCGAACCAGATTTAAACTATCAGAACGTGAACAAACTCAACTTTGACAAGATTCTTTTTATTCTAATTTCGATTTAAACGATCAGAATTGTGAGGAATCCAACTTTACCAGACGTAGATCAAACATTGTTCTAACTTAGAGTTAATTGTTCCCTGTCCTGTAACCTAACTCCGATTTAATCTAAATGCAACTGACGCAGTTCAGACAGAATGTTGACCCAACAGAGTCCAACTAGGTTCGAGCCTAACTAAGGCCAACCTTGACCTGAACGCAGGTTCAATTCAAACCTAACCGTGACCCAGGCATAAGCTCAAACTCGACTCGAAATTAACTGCAAACCTAATCGAAAGGGAAACACCGTTTAAAATATCTGAATATTATTTATAATATATTTATATTTATCCAAAAAATATTAATTCTTTGCACTCCGCTGTTTTTAAAGTTTATTAGTGATTAAGGGATAATAACTTATTCCAGCAGAACTTTTTGAGAAATTTATGTTTCCCTGAAGCCTTCTCTGGAAATGGCAGAAGAAATCAAGTCAAGATATAGTAAAATTAACAAGATATATAAAAGAAGTGATTTTCGGGAGCCGAAAACACGTCCATTTACATTTTTAGCGGACATCAGATTGAATAATAAACTATTAGGTTGGTTTATATGAAATGTCGGATTTTTAAGCGAATATATAAAACTGCGTATCTTTTTTCAAAAGCTGTTTATTCGATCAAAATATGCTCCATTCGCTTCGATACACTTTTCCCAACGAG
>NIJG01000368.1:3501-106416 GCA_002201625.1 Euglossa dilemma
GAACGTTACGTATTGGTTTAGGGTCAAACACATTACGGATAGCCTTACCTTCGGAGAAGCTAACCCGCCGTATCGAGAGGAAAGCTTCGTGATTAGGGAAATACATCAGTATGCGATTCAGTACCGTCACATTAAATTCATGTATGCAATATAAACTCGATGGTCAAAACGTTCGAGAACGCCACCTCCTTCTTTGGGAGTCGATCGGCTAAGTCAATAGTTTCACGTATCCTGCGATTCCCAGATTCAAGCCTTGTATTCCAGGTATAAATCCGCTGAACTGCATTGGCAATAGACGCCTTGCTTCCGGGTTTGAATATAAGAGTAGAGAGTCAATCCGTTGGAGAGCATGACAAATTGCTATAAAGTTATACTTTTTAGAGAACACTTACTTTCCCAGATCCTAACCCGCATTAGCGATTATGATGCTTAGTGCTCGCGGAAACAAATTAGTAGAGAATTTAACAGACAGACAACTTTATTTCTTGTATAAGTAGCAAAATCGAGAGCAAAACCGTTGGAGAACGATCACACATTCTTTGAAAGCCGCACAAATATTTCAGTTGCTTATCCACCTATCCTGCGATTCCGAGAGTCAAACCAGGTATTGCGGGAGTGAATCCGGTGAACAGCATTGGAAAAAGACACCTTAATTCACCGTATGAATATGAAAGTAGAGTATCAAACCGTTGTAGAACGTTACATATTTGAATACAGTCAAACTGTTTACAGAAGTCCTTACCCTTGCTGAATCTACCCGCTTTCTTGAGAGTGTAACTTCGTGGCCTGAGAAACAAATTAGTATACATTTTTTCAGCGCCCACCATAATTACAGGAACCAATTCGATGATCGAGGAACAAACCGTTCTAGGACGTGACATCCTCCTTTGGGAATAGAACGGCTAAGTCAATAGCATCACCCATCCTGTGACACCTAAACCCAAGCTAAGTATTCTTAGAGTGAACCCGCATTTCATCATTGACATTAGTCACCCTATTCCAGGCTACAGATATTAAGGTATGGAGTCAAACAGATGAAGAACGATACGTATTCGTAGATATATAGTCAAACTTTTCCCGAAGGCTTACCTTCCGTGAAGATAACCCGCTGTATCGAGAACATAACTTCGTGTTCACAGAAGGAAATAAATATCAATTTTAGTCACGGGCACCGTCATTTCATATATCAATTAGGATATTCAGGTTCACAACGTTCGAGAGCGTAACCACCATCTTAGAGAGTTGACCGGCCAAGTCAGTAGCCTCACGTATTCTGTGATTATGAGAGTTAAACCAGGTAGCCTTGGAGTAATTCCGCGGACTGGTATTGGCGTTACACATCTTAGTTCACGGTATGAATATTCAAATTGAGTGTCAGACAATATAAGAACGTTACCAATTGTTATAAAGTCAAACACATTGCGGATAGCCTTACCTTCGGAGAAGTAAACCAGCTTCATCGCGAGTGTAACTTCGTGTTCAGAGGATCAAATTACTAAACGTTTTAGTGACGGCGACCTCAATATCATTATGAGTAAGAAGACCAAGCGTCAAGCCGTTCGAGAAAGTTACCACCTTCTTTGAGATTCAAACGGCTAAGCCAATAGCTTCAGACATGCTATGATTCAGAAAGTCAAACGAGATATTCCGGGAGTAAATGCGCTGTACAGTATTGGGAATAGATATCTTACTTCGCGGACTGAATATTAGAATAGAGCGTTACACCGTGCGAGGGTGTTACAATTGCCGTAAAGTCAAAAGTTTGATTGATGACCTTGCCCTCCGACAACCTAACGTGCTGTATCCAGAGTATGAAACGGTGAGGAACAAGTTAGTACACATTTTAGTCCCGCGCACCTCAATTTCATGTGTAGAGTAGAAGATTGGGCGTCAAACCGTTCGAGAAACTTACCACATTCTTTGAGAATCGAACAGCGAAGTCAATAACTTCATTCATCCCGTGATCTCGAGAGACAACCGCGGAAAACCGAGATTAAGTCCGCTGATGTGTGTCGGCAATTGACACATTGATTCTCGGTTTTAATGTACAAGTAGAGCGTCAATCCGTTTGTGAATGCCACCAATTGCTACAAAGTCAAACGTACTACCGTTGGCCGTACCTTCGCGCAAAACTTATCCGCTACAGTGAGAGTATAACTTAGAGTTCACAGACAGAAATTAGTATTCATTTCAGTGACGGTACGTTAACTTCATGTATGAATTAGAAGATCCAGTGTCTAACCGTTTGGGATCGTTGTCAATTGGTATAAGGTCGTACTTCTTACCGGGTACCTTACATTCCGAGAGAATAACCCGCTGTATCGTTGGTACAATTCCTGTTGAGAGAAATAAATTGGTCGAAATTTTAGAAGAAGCTCAATTTAATTTCATGAATCAATAGGATGAACGATGGTCAAACCGTCAGAAATCGTTACCACATTCCACTTGAGTTGGACTGCCAAGTCAATAGCTTCACCTATCTGGCGATTGCAAGAGTCAAACGGGGCATTCATGAGGAAAATTGGCTGAAAATTATTTGCAACAGACACCATAATTCACAATTTGAATATTAAACTTGGGCGTTGGACCGTTGTAGAACCTTACCTATTCGTGTAGGCATAAACTTCTTATAGAATGCCTTCCGCTCCGAAAAACTGACGCCCTGTATCGAGAGTACAACACCGTCTTCAGAGGTACGAACTGGTATACATCGTACTGACGGACACCTTAGTATCATGTATGAATTAGAAGTTCGAGGGTCAGATCGTTCGAGAATGTTACCACCTTTCTTGAATGTCGCTAATCTATGCCAATAGCTGCACTTATCATTTGATGCCGAGAGGCAAATGAGGTATTCCAGGAGGAAATGCACTGAACAGTATTGCCAATTTACATCTGAACTCACGGTATAAATATTAACGAACAGAGTCAAACCGTTACAGATCGCTCCCACCTTCTTTGAGATTGTATTGGCTAAGTAAACAGCTTCACCTGTCCTGCGATTCGGGGAGACAAACCAGGTACTCCCAGAGCAAATCAGCGGAGCAGTATTAGTAATAGACAGCTTAATTCACAAATTGAATATTAAAATAGAGCGCCCCTCCCCTTCATATCGTTACCAGTTTCACCAAAGTTAAGCGCTTTACAGAAAGCCTTACAGTCCGAGAAGCTATCCCGCCGTATCGAGAGTATAACATCGTGTTCAGTGGGACAAATTACTGTAAATTTTAGTGACGGGCACCTTAATTTCATGCATGAATTGTAAGATCGAGAATTAAAGATTTCGAGAACGTTACCATACTCATTATGAGTTGCACGGCAAAATCAATAGCTTTACCCATCCTGTGATTCCGATGATGTATCCAAGAACTCCAGGAGTATATCCGCAGTACAGCATTGGCAATATACACCATAATTCACAGTATGAAGATTAAAGTACAAAGTCAAACCGTTCGAGAGCGTTTGAAATTGGTATGAAATAAACCGTCTTTCCGAAGACCTTACTCTCAGCGAACCTAACTCCCTGTATCGGGAGTATAACACTGTGAGTTGAAATCACGCTGATTTACACTTTAGTGACGGACACCTAAACTTGATGTACGAATTATCAGATCAAGGGACAAACGGTGCGAAAGAGTAACATCCTTGTTTGAGAGGGGCACAGCTAAGCAAATATCTTCACCTGTCCTGTGATTCCGAAAGTAAATCCAGGTATACCGGGAGTAAATGCAATGTACAGCATTGGCAATAGACACCTCAATTGACTGATTGAATATTAATGCATGCCGTCGGGCCTTTGTAGCACATTACCTATTAGTTTTGGATGAAACTTCTTACAGTATGTATTTTCCTACGAAAAACTGACAAGCTGTACTGAGAGTGTAACACCGTGTTGATAGGTACGCATTAGTATACATTTTAATGACGGGTACCATAATTCCATGAAAGAATTCGAAGACCGACCGTCAAATCTTTCGAGAACGATCCAATCGACTGTGAGGGACGAACGGCTAGATCACTCGCTTCACATATCCTGTGATTCGGAGAGTCAACCCAGGTACTCCGCCGGTAAATGCGCTGAACAATTTTGGCAACAGGCACCTCATTTCACGGTTTGAATATTAAAGTAGACAGTAAAATCGTGTGAGAGCGTTATAAAATGTCATGAAGTCAAACGTCTGACCGAAGGACTTATTTCCCAAGAACCTAACCCGCTGTAGCGAGTGTCATGCTTTGTGCTCTCGAAAACAAATTAGTAGACATTTTAGCAGACGGAAACCATATTTGTATGTATGAATAGAATAATCGAGAGTCAAACCTATCAAGAACGATGCCACCTTCCTTACGGAACGAACGGCTAAGTCAGGAGCTTCACCTCCCTGCTATTTCGATAGTCAAACCAGGTATTCCGGGAATCATTTCGATGAAAAGTGCTGGCAATAGACACCTTATCTCGCGGCATGAAAATTAAGGTAGGAAGTAAAGCCGCTGTACATCGTTACATATTGGTATAGGGCCAAACACTTCACCGATGGCCTTATGTTCGGTTAATCTGACCTGCCCTTTCGAGAGTATCACTAACCGATCAGAGCACGAAATTGGTATTCATTTTCGTGACGAGCACCTTAACTTCATACATGAATAAGAAGATCGAGGGTCAAACCGTTCGTGAACATTACCACAATCTGTGAGAGACGAACGGCTAAGTCAATCGCTTCACATATCGTGTGATTCCGAAAGTTAAACAAGGTATTCTGAGAGTCATTCTGCTGAACACTATTTGCAATGGACAGCTTAATTCACGGTTTGAATATTAATGTACAAAATCTAACCCTTGTAGAACGTAACCCATTGGTATTATGTCAAAAGCTTTACTTCAGACCTTACCCGCCGAGAACCTAACCCGCTGTATCGAGAGTATAACTTCCTGCTCAGAGGTACAAAATCAGTATACATCGTAGTCATGGGCACATTCATTTCATGTAAGCATGAGAAGATCGAGGGTCAAACTGGTCCAGAACGTTACCACGTTCTATGACAAAACGCACAATTTAACACAATAGCTTCACCTATCCTGTGATTCCGAGAGTCAAACTTGTTATATCAGCAGCATATCCGCTGAACTGTATTGGCTGTGGACACCTTTATTCGCGGATTGCATACTATAGTAGGGCATGAAACCGCCTGAGTACGTTACCAGTTGGTATAAAGTCAAGCGAATTACCGAAGACCTTACCATCCGAGAAACTAACCCGATGTATCGAGTGTATATCGTTTTGATCACAGATACAAATTAGTATGGATATTAGTGACTGGCACCGTAATTTGAGGTATGAATTAGAAGATCGAGTGCTACGCCGTTCGAAAACATTACCTTCTTCATTGAGGGTCGCATATCTAAGCCAATAGCTTCACCTATCCTATGATTCCGAGAGTAAAACCAGTCAATACGGGAGTCAATCCACCGAGTTATATAGGCATTTGACAACATTCTTCACGGTATTAACATATAACTAGAAAGTCAAGCTGTCGGAGATTAATACTAATTGGTATAGGGTCACTGCTTTTACAGAAGGCCTTACCTTCCGAGAACATAACCCGCTGTATCGAGAGTATAAAATCGTCTATAAAGAAACACATTAGAATACATTTCTGTCACCGTACCATAAATTCATATATGAATTAGAATGTCGATGGTACAGCCGTTCGAGATCGTTACCACCGCTTTAAACAGATGAACGGCTAGGTCAATAGCTTCACCTATCCTGTGATCCCGAGGGTCAAACCAGATATTCTGGGAGAAAACGCTATGTACAGTATTGAATATAGACACCACAATTCACGGTTTGAATATTAAAGCAGGCCGTCAGGACGTTGTAGAGGAGTACCTATTCGTGTAGTGTTAAACTTCTTACAGAATGCCTAACCCTCCGAAAAACTAACCTTCTGCATCGAGAGTATAACACCGTGTTCTGAGGTACGAACTGGTGTACATTTTAGCGACGGGATCCTTTATTTCATGCATGAGTTAAAGCATCGAGGGTCAAACTGATCGAGAACGTTACCAGCCTTGTGAGTGATGAACGGGTAAGTCAATAGTTTCACGTTTCCTGCGATTCTGAGAGTCAAACCTTGTATTCCAGGACTAAATCCGGTGAACAGCATTAGCTATAGACACATAGTTTCCCGGTTTGAATATTAGAGTAGAGAGTCAATCAGTTGGAGAACATAACGAATTGCAATAAATTTATACTTCGAACCAAACACCTTACCTTCCCAGAACCTAACCCGCAGTAGCGAGTAACATGCTTAATGCTCACGGAAATAAATAAGTAGACATCTTAGCAGATGAGCGGATTTTTCCATGAATAAATAGCAAAATCGAGAGCCAAACCGTTGGGGAACTGTCACGCCTTCATTGAAAGTCGCACATCTAAGTCAATAGCTTCGCCTATCCTATGATTGCGAGAGTCAGACTAGCTATTTCTGGATTACATCCGCTGATCAATATTGGCATTAGACACATTAATTCTAGGTATGAATATTAAAGCAGAACGTCAATCCGACGATGAATACCTCCAATTAGTATACAGTCAATCGTTTTACCGAATAGATTACCCTCCTAGAACCTAACCCGCTGTAGCTAATGTCATGCTTATTGCACGCCGAAACAAATGACTAGAAAATATAGCAGACGACCACCGCATTTTCATGTATAAATAGCAATATGGAGAGTCAAGCCATCAGAAAACGATATCAGATTCCTTGCGAGTCGAATGGCTATGCCGGTAGCTTCAAGTATCATGTGATACAGAGAATCAAACCATGTATTGCTGGAGTAAATTCGCTGAAGAGTATTGGCAATTGACACCTCAAATCACGGTTTGCATACTAACGTAGAGCGTCAATCCGTTTGAAAGCAATGGCCATTGGCATAAACTCTAACACTTTTCCGATGGACTTACCTTCGGAAAAGTAAACTGATCGTTTCGAGAGTACAACTTCGTGTTCAGAGAAAGAAATTAGTCTTCAATTCAGTGATGGGCACTTCAACATCATGTAAGTATTAAAATATCAAGGGTAAAACCGCGGTAGAACGTTGCCACCACCTGTGAGTCACGAACAATAGTCAATAGCTTTACCCATCCTGCGAATCTGACAGTCATACCAGGTATTATGGGAGTAAATCCGATGAACAGTATTGGTAACAGACACCTTAATTCGCGGTATGGATACTGAAGTAGAAAGTCAATCCGCGGGGGAACATTACCAACTGGTATATTGTCATTCATTTCACCGAATATATTTCCTTCCACGAACCTAACCCGCTGTAGTGAGTGCTATGCTTACTGCCCATGAAAACCAATTAGTAGCCATTATAGCAGCTGCACACCTTATTTTCATATATGAATTAGAAGATCAATTGCGAAACCGTTCGAGAACGTTGCTACCGTCTCCAAGAGGCGAACGCCTACATCAATAGCTTCACCTGTCCTGCGATACCGAGAGCCAAGCCAGGTATTCCGGGAGTACGTCCTTTCAACAGCATTGGTTACAGACACATTAACTCACGATTTTAATACTAAAATACAGCGTCTATACGTTAACGTTAACGTTATAACGTTAGCACATTCTTTGGGAGTAGAACGGCTAAGTCAATAGCCTCACCTGTCCTGTGATTCCGAGAGTCAAACCAGTAATTCCGCCAGTAAAGCCGCTGAACTACATTAGCAATAAAGACGATTATTCACGCTTTAAATTTAACGTAAAGCGTCAAACCTATGCGGAACGTTACCTATTCGTATAAAGGCATTCTTCTTACTGACGACCATACCCTCCAGGATCCTAACCAGCTGCATCCACAGTCAAGACTTGTTTTTTGTGTAACAAACTGTTATTCCATTTTGTGACCGGCACCTCCATGTTATACATGAATATGAAGATCGGTAGGCATACTGTTCCAGAATGTTACCACTTCCTTTGAGATTCGCACAGCTAAGTCAATTCCTTCACCTATGCCGAGATCCCGAGACCCACACCAGGCATATCAGGAGTAAATCGACAGTACAGTAATGGCAACGGACGCCTTAATTCGCAGTCTGTATGTTAAAGTAGAACGTCAACCCGTTTGAGCACGTTTGCAATTGGTATAACGCCGAAACTTCTTTCCGGATACCTTACCTTCCGAGAACATAATCCGTTGTATCATGGGTATAAGATCGTGTTCAGGGAAACAAATTAGTAGACGTTTTAGCAGACGCACACAATAATTTCATGTATTAATAGCAAGATCGTTTTTCAAACCGTCCGAGAACGCTTCCACCTTCTTCTATAGTCGAACTGCTAAATTAATAGCTTCACCTATTCTACGATTCCGAGAGTCAATCCAGATGTACCGGGACTTAATCCGCTACAGCGCATTGGGAGTAGACACCGTAATTCATGGTATCAGGATTAAAGTAGAGCGTCAATCCTATAGAGGACGCTACAAATTTGCATAAAATATACTGAACGTCTTACTGAACAGCGTACCATGCGAATGCCTAACGCGGCGTACCAAGAACAAAACATGGTGGTCAAAGGTACGAATTAGTCTACATTTTCGTGACGAGCACTTTAATTCCATGCATGAATTAGAAGTTCGAGTGATAACCCGCTTGAGATCGTTACCGCCTTCTGTGAGAGACGAGCGGCTATGTCAGTACTGTCACTTACCTTGCGATTCCTAGAGGTAAAGCAGGAAATCCGCGAGTAAATTCGCTGGACAGTATTGGCACTAGACACTTTAATTCACTGAATGAATATTAAACTGCAGTGTCAAACCGTTGTAGATCGTTGACAATTTGTATATAGTCGTTCTACTTTCCGAAGGCCTTATCCTCCGAGAACCTAATCTGCCGAATCGAAAGCATAACTTCAGATTGAGAGAAACATATTAGTTTACATTTCAGTGACGGGCACCCTTATTTCATGTATGAATAATAAGATCGAGCGTCAGACTGTTGCAGAACGTGTCCAATTGGTATAGAGTCAAACGCTTCATCGAAGACTTTATCAATCCGAAAAACTAGCCCACTCTATCGAGAGTATAGCATCGTGTTTAATGGTACGAATTAACATACATTTCAGTGTCGGACACCTCAACTTTTTGAATAAATTAGAATATAGAAGGTCAAACATGTCGAGACCGTTGCCACCATCTATGAAAGTCGAATGGCTGAATCAATAGCTGCACCTATCCTGCGATTCCGAGAGCCAAATCAAGTGTTCTGGGAGTAAATCCTCCGAACAGAGTCAGCAATACACACCATAATTCACGGTTTGAATAGTAATGTAGCGCGTCAAACCGTTTCAGAGCGTTTCTATTTGGTTTAAAGTCAAACGTTTTACAGAAGCCCGTACCATCCGCGAACCTCACCGGCTTCATCGCGAGTGTAGCTTCGTGTCCAGAGGAAGAAATTAGTATTCATTTCAGTGACGAGAACCTTAACACAATGTGCGAATTAGAAGATCAAGTGCCAAACAGTTCGAGAACGTTGCCACCTTCTGTCAGAGGCAAACAGCTAAGTCAATAACTTCACCAATCCCATGATGCCTAGATAATATCTTGTTATTCCGCAACTAAACCCGCAATACAACATTGGATCTAGACACGCTTTTTCACGTTATAAATATTAAAGTACAGATTGAAACCGTTGTAGAACGTTACATATTGCAATAGAGTCAAACATGTTACAGAAGGCCTTATCTTCCAAGAACCTAACCCGTTGTATTGAGGGTATAACTTCGTGTTCAGTGAAACAAATTAGTACACGTATTATTGGCGGGCACCTTAATTTCGTGTATGAGTAAGATGATCTTGAGTTAATCAGTTGGAGTACGTTACCAACTCTTTTGCGAATCGCCTATCTACGACACCAGCTTCAACCCTCCTGTAATTCCGAGAGTCAAACCAGCTATACTGAGAGTAAGGCCGCTGTGCAGTATTGACAATAGACACCAGAATTCACGGTATCAATATTAAAGTATAGAGAATTATCAGACGGTCTCTCTCAATAGCCGGACCGGTTCTCGAAAGGAATATGCCATCTGTGACAAGTTTGACCCATGAAGGGAACTTATGACTGCTACTTCCGTATGGCAACGTGGCGAAATGTAGCATCCTCTATTGATCTGCATGAAGGAACCGACGTCGCTCAGCTAGAATGCAGCAACGATAGCTCACGAGACTGGTAAGAATATCTGCCCTGAGGGAGGAGCTGGAGGGAACTAGTGTCGGTGATTTTACGTGCGGCTCCTGCCACTAGGGCCTAATCCGCACGGCCCCCATGGGCGCGAGATTCGGATACGCCCAATCAGCGCAGTGCGTGGCCCAACTAACCACGCACCTACCAATTAGCTCATAGACAGCAAGCCCTGCGCGCCAACNACGCCCAATCAGCGCAGTGCGTGGCGCAACTAACCACGCACCTATCAATTAGCTCATAGACTGCAAGCACTGCGCGCCATCTTTGGGTAGGCCGGGACCCTTTTATATCTCTACTGGCTCTGCAGGCCAGCGCCCGAGCTGATCTCACGTAGGTCACCCGTGAAGGATCTAACCCGTCCGAAGACGGGGTCCCCTGATCCGCGATATGGGCTTACCACGGCCACCTCGAGGTCAACCCAAGCAACCGGGCGGGGGGGGGCGAAGCCCGCCCTCCCCAGGGCTTGAACCGGTTCCCGAGATACCAGAGTATGCAGGGCCGTACCAGTCATACGTCTCGCCAGGACACCTTACTTTCTGAACGAGGTGCTTTCTCACCTCGGCCTAGGTTGGCCCGACTCTGAGCTGGTAGCAGTCAGAACGCAGTTGGCTGCCGCCGCAGATACTCGGGCCTCGACACAAGGGACTACAACGGTGGTAGCTCTTAGAACGAAAATCAGAAACGTGGTGGAAGAGAAAGAATCTGACCGGGATCTGGACTTCTGTCGAGACGTCAGATGCGGCCACACCCACCTAGCTGAACGAACAGACCCCCGCCGGGGAGGTGACCCCCGCGCCCATGATGTAGAGGGCCATGTTTGTGGGCCGAATGGCCAAAAAGGAAAAGTCGACGGCGGCATCGCCCGCGGAAGCAGAGCAACTTGAAACCTTCAAGCGACAGGTGCGAAGCAACCGCAGCGCAAGGTAAAGTTGCAAAAGGCTCCTGAACAAGCGGCGATAACCCTAGCAGAGATTATCCAGTCCGAGGAGGGGTATGCCAAGGTAACGGCAACGACGAGTAGAAAAATCAATCCGCAGGACCTGGAGATTGTAGAGGTGAAACCAAGAGGAGCCGTAACCGACGGCCTCATACGTGAGTGAGGAAGCTCAGAGGCCGAGAGGACGACCCAACGCCTAGCAGGCACAATATGGACGGCCCTGCGAGACTTGGGCGTCATAGTGTCCCTGTCAGCTGACACGGCTGAGCAATAGGTTGAGGGTCAAGACGAAGCTGAAGCCACACAAAAAGTGTTAAGGCACTGGCGATGAAACGTGCCTACAGCCCCTCCAATATCAGATGCGTGGAAATCCGTCTATCCCCGTCCAGTATAGTGACTATCTGGGACATATGCCCCCTCGCCGCCGCCCGCAATATCCTGGACAGCGGCAGGATACGAATGGGCCCGGGTACAAGCACTGGAGGCTCGCCATCTCTAGTGCGTCAAGTGCCTAGAGGTTGGGCACGCTAGTGCAGGATGGCCCGCCAGCACAGATAAAAGCGTGTTCTGCTTCAGATGCAGGGAACAGGGGCATTAAGTCAATTCAATGGGTGCCTCGTGCCGGCACACAAGTGCCAGGTCTGTGCAACCCATTGCCTGTAGGTCGAACACAGGACAGTAATGCCTGCTCTCCTCCCACATCGAAGAATACGAGGAGTACAGAAGCGAGGCCAGTAGGAAGCGGAAAGTCTCCAAGAACGACATGAGCGGCGGCGGCCAGGAGGAGACCATGGACTGGGTCTACAATTCTACATCCACCAGGCCAATACCAACAATAACAGAGTGTTACTGGATCTTTTAGCATAGTCGCTCGCCTAGTTAGACATTGCTATGGCGAGCCGTACAGTGTGCCGGCCATGGCAATTGATTCGCCGACCTTCACGGCATGGTCGCGACGGTGTGGTGGGCAACACCGGAACCCCTTTGCCAAACTGCAACATCGAGTGGAGAGACATGTCCTCGCGATCTGGGGACACCTGGTCGTACGTAGGAACGGCAGTTGGAAGGAAATATGATAGCGATGTCGTCGCATCTATCCCAATCGGTTCTCATCCTCGGAGATGATAACACCTACGCATCGGCACGGGGCTTACCGAGGGCGAACACGAGGGGCGAGGCGTTCCTCCACTGGGCAGCCAAATCGGAGCTCCGGATCCTCAACCGGGGCTCTCCCAACACATGCTCGAGGCCGACAGGGCCTGTCCATCATGGACTTATCCTTTTTCTCTCCTGCTGCATTACAACGAGTAAAGCGTTGCAGAGTGGCATACGAGGTGAAAACCCCGAGCATTCCCCTCTTCATTAGCATGGAGTGCTCCGTGCTAGAATGTGGAAGGTAAGGACAACGTGGACATGTGCACCCACGGGTGATCGACATAAACTTGAAAATCAGCAGCGACGCGGTGGAGGACTAGACGACTCGGCGTGGATACCCTATTAGCCGCGGCACGAGTGGAGTTATGGTCGTTCGTAACGCTTGAAGACCTCGATCTCCAGGATGGCGCAGAATGGCTCCACGATGCCATGACGCCTGCGTGCGACATTATCACGACACGGGCCGCAGCAAAGTCGATGAAGTCGATGTACTGGTGGGCCGAGGAGCTCGCAGTTCTGCGCGAACGCGAAAATTTGGCCCGACGCCGATACACCCGTGCCCGTCGCAGAAGAATGACAAGAAATGAAGAGGTGACCACGCAACACAGGAAGTACAGACGGACCAGCAAGTCGCTCCGGCTACGGCCCGGAGTTGGCAAGACCTACTGCGGAAGTTCTACGACGACCCCTGCGGACGGGCTCACCGGATTGTAATAGGGAAGCAAAGGGCCTAGGTCGCTCCGCTGACAGAAAGCATGGACCCCGCCTTCGTACAACGAGTAGTCGACACTCTTTTCCCGACGGCGATGACTACATCACGGGGGAGGGGGGGGGGCGTGCATCGATGGACCAGTCGACGGACAGGACTACCAGGACGGACGACCTCGAAGTCAGCAGGGAGGAACTAGGGCACACGGAACTGGATGGTATTCCGAGCGGGACATCGGCGCTCGCCCAGGGTGCACAATGTGACAGGGCGAGGCAGCAGCTGAACGAATGCCAGCAGACAGGTATGTTTCCCATATTCTGGAAGCTGGTATGTGTTGTTTTGTTCAGGAAGCAGGGTAAGACCCCACGACTCCCCAACTGCGTACCGGTCCACCTGCCTATTCAGCAACGCTGGGAAACTCTTCGAGCGGGTACTGGCAATCCGTTTGAAGGAGCATCCGCTGGGGATGGGCCCGGATTTCGATGACAAACAGTACGGCTACAGCGAGGACGAGCCACCTTTGATGCCCTCAATAGCGTCCGCTCCTTGCCGGAGACAGCCGTACACACGGGTGGAGTTGTCCTGCTGGCGATTTCGTCGCTCTCCGCCATTATCACTTGCATGGTGGAGAAGAAGATATCATGGCGCAGGATTGTCGCATTTTGTGAGCAAATGATGTTTCACAAGGAGGCCGCGGAGTGGGTAAGAGTGAAGTGGCCCCTATACGCACGGGAATATTGTGGCGGCGAGCGCGTCGTGAGTTCGCAGCTACGCCAGATGGGAACTAATCCTGAGTATAGGACCCTGGTGGAAGGAATTGCGGGACAGTCTCGGTCCTACGGTAGCCAGCCGCCAAGTCGAACCGCTCGTGATTGAGTGGGGGCCCGACTGTAACTGGAAGACCGTGGTGACAGGCGACTGACATCCCGGTCGCCAGTTATACTAGGGAATTTCATGAAAAACATATAATATGTCCGGTTTCATAGCGTCAGGTTCGGCTAATGCACTACATACCAGTTATTCCGTCAACAAGCTGCACGATCATATATAAGATATCGCCGAGAATATTAGTGATACAAGCTATGTATAGCCATTACCGTCAACCCGGGATATAGTAACACCAGACCAGACACGCGGAGCTGTTCGCCGTACTTAACCTGCTCTGTTATGGCGGTGTCTCGTAAATGGCCTGTTCCTTTGCGGATGGTGTAATAAATAGCCGTGTATTCTTGAAGCCTTGAAAACTAATATCGCGGGGGAAGACATCGGGAGCCGCTAACACTCTATGCCAGGCGCCCTATTTCGGGCGACGGAACGATCCGAGAGAGGACGGGGTGCAAGCCTACAAGGAACACACCGTCGGGCACATAATTCCTAGACGCCAAGTCCGAACGACCCGGCTGGTAAAACTTCGCCGCGAGGCATAGGTGTATCCGAGCTGCCATAAGTTCATCAGCCGACAAGGCGAACGTAACTTCTAAGTGTACATCACGGTGAAGTTTTACTGCTTGGCAATTTCTACGTGCATCTGTTTTTTCTTGGGAGTCTTAAATCTTCCCCGGGAACGCGTTTCGCGCACATCCCGGGCTGCCTACGCCGCTACCAAACCTCGTAAACCGCTCGTTACCACATGCAGTTGCGTTTTCACTCGGATACGAAGCCGAAGCGATTGGCGGGTCATGTTTCATTCGGCGATCCGTCGCACAACCGCAACGGACCGCGCCATAATCACTGGTCTGCATAGCAAAATATGCTCGATCCAGCTTTATATTCCGGAAACAAAGTATTAATGCGCAAGCTTCTGCTGCCTAAGAGCAATCCTTCATACACGCTCGGCGGCCGTTGCCACCATGTTCGGACAGAGAAACCGCTCTAATTTAAACATAAAACCGTAATACTATAATCCGCGTATTCGGCGATATATAAGCAAGCGTGACATTCCGATTCTCGGCACCAATCCGACCAATTCTACGCTCAACACATCGCGAGGAAGGCTTCGAGATCACGCAACTCATCCAATCGAGTTTTTCCTCTCATAATCAAGAGTTTACGTATTGATTCCAGCAAACCCACGGCGAACTGCTCCACTGATCCGCAAATACGAATACGTCCGTACACTCAGTCCAACTAATTACGCGGAATACTAAACATGGCCGACAGATCGCGCGACAATCGTTTTGTTTCCGTTTAAAGGGCAGCCAGAATTGATGCACCGTTTATTACGACACCGAGAAACAAATCAAAGCTGAAAGTTGCCCTGATCGGACTCGCGTCCAACAATCTAGGAGCAAAATATCGATGGTACATTCTCAATGTCGAGTTTAAATTCTAATAATTTATTATCATGTATCTTCGCGTTTAAATAACCTTTCTGCTGTTCTCCTCATTTTACAAGGACTCTCATATTTTGATATAGTTTTCTCCATTTCGCTGTTATTTCATGGCAGAGCGAGGATAGAATGTTTTATTCTCTGACATAAGTGTCTATAAAAATCTGAAAAGAAACTGTCGTTTACAGCCGTATACAGGGATGCGAGTTTTTTATCACTCTCCTTTAATTCGTCGATGCGTCGTTGTTTCAGCTTACCACTCCGTTATTTGTATCGGAGAATGGGGCGGAAAATGGAAATGACAGTTTCCGCCATTGATCTGGTGAAATGTAAATATTCAGACGTTTGACGCGAAGTTAAATTGATGGAATATTATCCGAATGATTGCTCGTTCGAGATCCCAATTTCTATCCACCTACCGGAATGCCAATCGAACGTCCCCTCTTAATTATTGGCAATAACATTAATTAAACTGAACTCGAAGGCGCAAGGAGGGAGCGATTGAACGTGATTCGTCGAGCGGAGTGGAAGGCGCTGAAGAATTGGCGCAAATTAAGTGTCCGCGTAACTTTGGCGGCTCTTAAAGGCTTAAATTGTCCCGCAAAATAATATTCGACGCGTTGCGTATTGTAATAAATCCCCTGTGCGTTCATTGGCACAGGCAATGGGAGGGGGAGGGAGTAGACGTCGCCCCTGCGTGTCGCGGGAGCGATATGATATGTCTACCGAGCGAAGAATCGTCCGCGACCGTAAATGCATGAACGACGAGGATTCGGTATGCAATTCTAGCGACATGGCAGAATACCTATTGCACCAATCGCGAGTGCTTATCTCTCGAACATCGATTGCCATGATGTCTGTTCCGAACAAGTGCTCATGGCGAACCGAACTGAGGGACAAGCACTAATTGCTTTGAATCTCCTTTTCCGGACTAACAGACTAGCTCGTGACCAACTTTTCGGAATATATCATTAGAAAATGCTCCCGTGGGTTAAGATATTTATTTGATCAAACGTGTAGAAGTGTTCCTTTGATTAGAAACCCCCTTACTCTGTCCTTCCGCGTGTCCTGGGTACGATGCCCTGCTTGCTGTTGCGTCTTTTGTACTGGCCTATACACATCATTCTAGATGGCAAGATATTCGAGTTTTCCCCTTTGGCTTTTACCTTCCTTTTGTAACGATATTGCCCCTCGTTATACAATACTCCAACATTCCCGTGATACTCAGATACGGAATATAAATGTGCGTATAGTGACATACCGAGTTTTGATTATTCGGAACTGCGAAAAGGCATTGATAAGTTCCGGATTCATATCCCTAACCTTCCAGCTTCTTGTCGAACAATTACTATCAGAAGATTCGCATTCTATTCGTAGTTCTATTGATAAACAACCTTATATAAGGATTAAATATCGCGAGTAGAAAATGAGACAGATGATGGTAGATTTTTCCTATCATCAGGTTGGACTTGTATTTGCAATCGCCCCAATTTATTTCCATTCTATCGCCGTGCAACGTCTGTTCGCACCGAGTTGTTCGACTTATTCTGTGCTATATCCGAGCGAAGTTGTTTTCAGCAGCTTGTTGTGTCAGAAACTCGTGGAGGATGTGGTGTAAAGAGATAGTCGCCGGTAATGAAGCACGGCCGAGGGAAACATGGAGGTAACAGCGGCTCATACGCGAGGGACGATAAGACGGGAACGGCTGGAAATTCTGTGGATCCGAATGTAGGGAAATATTATTTGGGATGGGGACGAGATGTCAGTATCACGGACTGACCGCGGTGAAATTTTATTCGCGACCCCATGTAATTTTGCTCTCGATCGCGGGAAAGATGAACCCAAAAATGCGGCAACGAATTATCTACGGCTATAGTGTAGAAGTACACGCTGAGCGGAAAAATTTCGCTGCTATATCGACCACCGAACACCGGACCAAGCATTAAGCGAAATAATCCGCCCCGTCTAATTCCATTCGCTTACAAATTTGGCCCCCACATCATATCCCCCCGCGCAATGTTCGTTGTTCCCCTGATTTTCCCGCATATGTAACCGCTCCGATTGAATTCAAACGCCCCGATACCGAAAATCGACAAACAGCTTTCGCTTACTTGGCTCGTCGAAAAATTTCAGCGAACGTGCGCATTGGATGGATACCCATCGCTTCTTCCCTTATCGATATTTTCACGGGCAAATCTCTCCGTGGCTAGCCCGTTTCGAGAAATCACCTGACGGATGTTTCCACCCTATTTCACCGCTCGATATCGATGCAATAATTTCGTTTTGAAATCCTTCGTAGCTAACAGGTTATATAAGGTGGCGAGATCTATCGTTTGGAGTTTGCCAAGAGCATGAAAAATCAGCAACTGCAATTAAATGTTAGAATGCGACAGAAGAAAGCAGGATTTTGAAGTACGTCGCAACTCCAATATGGAAGGCGAGTATATGGTCCGCGGATTTTGGGATCGTAACGAGTTTTCTAGATTACGTGCAATTTGTGCGGGGACAGTAGCTAATATTATACGCGATATTTGAATTCTCAAGAGAGGATGAGTGGAAATGACAGAAGGGAAGCTGGAATGCGACAAAATAATTAGAAGCTGAAGACGACAATATAGGACGTCAAAAGAAAAAAATGTTAAATAAATTGTTAAAAGAGATGTACGAAAGTGGCGTAGCCGCACACAACCTTGCTTCGGGCACTTAACCACCCGTGGACGAAGAAAATTAACATGTTACCCGTCGGAGGTCGAACCGACAAATGATTCAAGCCGCGTGGCGATTTTCTTTATATAGCCATCGATCCGCCGTAAACCGATTATTACCTTTCCGTTGTAGTAGTGGATAAATTATAAATTCTTTCACTTTCGTTATAAATTCACGTCGCCTACAGTCCGTTATTAATAATCAATTTAATGATCTCTGCGTGTTTTGCAAGTAATAATTGCATTCTCGTTAGCGGGTATAAGCGACGACATCTATAGCTAATGACTGATTAATATTTTTATTTTCATTGTAAATCTGCGACTCGGGCAATTTGGCGAAGAGAATTTTAACTTGCTGTTAATAATAAATTTGGCAATTTGTACCTTTCCGTACAAATAATTTGTACAAACGATGATGAGTCAAATTTCCATTTTTGAAGCGTATCTACGTCTCGATGTTGTCATCACCGATAAATCGAATAGCTGGCCTCCTGCAATCGCACAATTTTCTTCAAATGTGCATGTTAAACACACGAAAATACTTAACTTCAGGACCGCTGGCATATTGAGACCCATGTACATACACAATATAACTATTATCTATTCCAATGACACGCTTCCAAATATCAAACCACTCCTACAAAAATTCTCATTTTTATTAACTACAATGTTATCGGTATTTTATTCCACCCCATTTTCAAATTAGTCATACATCTCCAGCTAACGCGGAAATATTTCCTTCTGCGTATATATTCCATATCCGTTTAAAGATATGCATTCATCTTCATTCCTGTTAAAATATCGCGTCACAAAGGAAACGCATTGACGCCAGAACTACCGTTTTGTAATGCGTACCGAAACATAATACACGTTAATGCCGACAATTGCATAATTTCGACAACATTTCGCATCCGTGAAAAGCAATTGAAACCATGAGAGCTCTGAAACAAGTTCCTTTACTCTATTTCAAGGACAGTATTGACCCCATTCCAATCATCAATACATGCCATGAGGTCATTTAACCCTCATTCCTTTATACTCTCTGTATCATCAGAAATAATTGAGGCGTATCACTCGAACCTGCACCGGGTATATATGCCAGAGGAAAGGTGGAAATAAAAGGAAGGAAAACGGAGAATAATGGAGGTGAAGTCAAACAAGCTCGGCTAGAAGGCGAACCTAGCTGCCACTACCATCGGAATGTACCATTCTGTGAAGACCACGGAGGGAGAGAGAGGTCGAGAATGTCGAAAGGGCTGGATATCGAGGAGATGCAGAGTCGATGACGCTTCATGATCTTTTACTCGGTTTCCCCAGAAAATTCGACGCTTACCAGTTGAATTCCTGAGAGATGCGGGTCGCATTTTCCCTGGCGGGGTCTGCGCCGGGACACATGCTCCCCCGCGAATATATCACAGACCACGGAATCGGGGGTTCCGTAGTAAATTCGGATTGTAAATTAGACCTTTTGCTCGAATTTAAATGCATTATTCCGATGGTTGCAAATAGAAAGAGTTCCAACCTAGTCATTTCAACATCGCTTGTGCTCTCAGTGTTAAATTTACAGAGTACCTACGATTTGTCAACAATTTCTCCTCCATTCCACTGCTTCATTATTTCTCACGCGAGAAGCAGCAACCGCGAAGTGATCCACCCGCGATATGCAAATGGCACTCGGCGACATCGGGATCGCGGCAATCACACGGCGGCATTGTGCTCGATGTCGTGACGTCAATGTTAGATCTTAGTCAGCGAAAGTGAGTGGAACAGTTCGTCGGGAACGGCCGTCGTGACGCGCCAAGTCCTCTTTGTCTTCGCCGAAATAATGGCGGTCAGCAGCACTTCCGTGCTATTTACGACGGCAGCGAGATCTCAAATATCGATGCAATTTCGCGGTGATGGCGCGACTGGAAGTGGCCGAAGAGAAGAATGGTGACGCGGAAAATCAGTGCAATAATTGCAGCGGCCGAGCCGCGATGCGCTCGCCGCTGACGAATCGCGCGGATGGAGCATGGACATTGCATATTTCATATTCTATAAATTACACATTGTGCGTAGAACGCGCCACTTCGTGACGAATAATTTTATGCAACTAAAATCTTTGTTTAACGGGCTGCAGCGTAAATAAATGAGATTCGTCCGTTGGTCGCGGTCGCGAGATGGGATTCTGCATAATTCGTACGTGTTGTTATAACGATGTCAGAGGTTTCGAATAAGAGGTAATTTGTTCAATCTTTTATATTATTTTACATATTTAATATTTGATTCTTCAAAATACACTCATTAAACGCGTTATATTCGAGTATGAAATTAAAATAACTCGCATATTGCTGTATCTCGATCGCGATTATTTGCTAACGTAGTCGTATTATTCCTGAGAGAAATAATTCAAATTATTTGCGCACGTTAGCAGTTGCAGCCATAGTTCATCGCATCATCGGTGTGTCGCGTGCATTATGATTCCTCCGGTCACACAATCATGTCGTAGGTCCGGATCGGCACCGTTGACTGGATGTATACACAAAATTTCTTGCTGAGCATAGTTACCGCTAATGTTTATTATATTCCGGCGTAGTAACAATATCTATTGTGTACTTTACTCACTAATTCAGGATAGGTTTTCTTGCACATTGCGTTTTGAATAATGATAATAGAAGGAGGGATAGTTAGTATATTGTCATGCAAAGTTCTGGTATCATAAATAGTACATCATTGTTAATTAGTTTATTATAGATAAATATTGATATAAATATTTTAATACCGATGTGTTGGAATATGTTGTACAGCAGAAGACGAATGCCCTTCGACTTCGATCCTACGATATGAATAATCATCATAATTCTATTTTCCTTTATCGTTAATATCGAATTACTTAATCCTTCGATATCCATACCATAGATCATAGACAAATTAGAAACGTATTAATATTGGGGTCAACTGTCTTTCCTTCGAAAATGCATTGAATATTATGTGCTAGAATATGCTTCGCTACGCAAAGATTTTGAGGTTAAGACAACAATTTTGAACACTAATGTTTTCGAAAATGTGCTTTTACGCAGAAATCGTCTGAGGTTGTTTTTACTGATTGTTAAATTGGAGTCAATAAAGTCAGTCACAGTCAATTAAAATTATTTCATACAGTCTTTGCTTTCACTAATAAGTTATTTGTTCTTCATCTCTATTTTCTTTCGATATTCAAATATCAATAATTTGATCATTTCTTCATTTGAAATTATTGAGGATTAGTCGAATTATAGGAAGATAAAAGAACGTTGGCCCGTTACATAAACCGTATATATGTTAATCATGTCATTAGATCAAGATTTTCTGGTTTAACCTCTTCCATGTTCATTGTCAGTGTCTCACACACGGATCAAATTGGATGAGTGCTTGGGAATTGGTGTGATGACCATAGATAATAAACTAATAATCTTTCCGGCGGCTGACGATTAGTTAGTGTATCGTGCGCGACGTATTTTCGTCATGTGTGTGCTATTAGGATATGGAATCTTCCATTAAATACTGTAGATTATGCATCGTATAAATGCGGTTATGATACCAATTTTCGCACTTGTTCGGCTACGAATTTCAATTCTCGGGAATGGATAAAATGTCGATGTACGCAAAGAACTCTACATATCGTCAGCCGATTTCAGTGAATAGTGCGTAAAATTTAGAGTATGAACGTAGTGTATCACTCCTTGGTGTCGGCGGTGTCTCGGTACGGCTTCTCTCGTGTAGTTTCTTGCACTCGGGTGTACGTGTCAGAACCGTGGACTGTGGCGTGTTTCAATGACTGTTTTGCCATATTTAAATAAAGGTCTAAGTAGGAAGGTGGAGTACATTCAAGTATGGGTGTTAATTATAAATGGGTAGGGCCGGGCATGTTGGCAATGTCTTTGGGCTGATAGGAATATTTTCGAGTGTAAAATCTGTTTCAGGAAATATAATTTGAGTAGTCGACGGTGTAGATGCCACATTTGGGATTCCCCATTCCTGAATGGCATCACCTATCGATTTTTTCAAGTTTGGCCACATTTTGGCAGCCATCGCTGTCGCGGTCGCAAAGATAGGCCCCGAATTGAAACGAGTACCCGCTCAAGGGTTTGCACATGTGCGGCACAGCGATCGCTGTGACCGTTGCTCGTCCTTGTGCAATCGGATTGGTCCTGCGATTTATACTTCTTGTTACTTCTTGTTCTTTGGTTTGCGTTTCGATATCCCCGAGCCTAGATATTAGATTCAGTTGGCATGACGCCCGAAGAAAGTAGCAGAGGCTGCCCGACAAACTGTCACGATGTAGTAGTAGTAATATTTGTAGTATTTTGTTTACTGGCTATGTACAACAGTATGTCAACCTGTTATGGGCAAACTGCTGCTTTTTCATCTAGCGCTGTGAACAATTGATAACAGTTTGAATTAGCTTTGGAAAAGAGACCAGAATTTACGATTTCTGTTATAGATGTGAATGAGACGAAGATTACGGGATTTCATTTGGAGCTGCGAAGGAGGCAGCCATCGCGATTTAATTAGAGCTGTGATCAAATGAGTTCCGTTTGAATTGGAGTTACGATGGAGTTGCGATCGCGTTTGTTTTAGCTTTGCGAATTATAAGATCGCGATTGCTTTCGATAACTCTGAGTATGATTTATCGAGTAATAATAAATTCTATAGAATTTTGGTTAGCTTTGCATTTGGTTTATACAGTTGCAACTTTTATCAGTCGGGAGATTTTTAATGTAGCTTCTTATACATATAGTGTTAACAATTTTTATTAAATTCATTTCAGGAATTAGCGTTGCGTTGAAGTATGATCGCGTTTCTCAAGTAGTGTTGCGAATACGTAACACCTAAAATGCTTCTACTCGGCTGTGGAACGGGTCCGCTTCCTGAGCCACATATAAGCAGCCTGAACATGACTGCCCATTCTTCGCTATTAGTGTCACGTATTTTCTCATTTAAGTGCATAAAGTAGTATTTATTAGTGTTGCGTGATTAATATATTTTCGAATGATCATTTTCGCGAATTGTCTGTTCACTTTTCTTTTTTTTTTTTTGGATATATACATGGATATAAATATATGTATATATGTATATATATTTATATATATATATTTTTTTTAAGTAATGCCTTGAAAATAGTAAATTCATTTTTATTCCAAATATTATGAAGCACTCTTTGCGATGGATTTCGTGAATATTCTATGTTACAGATTTAACAAATTAGCGTTCCGCGATTTGGAATATTTTACTCACTCTTTGTTCACGGGTTTATTGAGTGAAAATTTTAATTTCGGTGTCCCTTCTTGCTACCATCGCGTCTTGTGTTTCAGGGCCCTCTGTTCCCGTAATGATTGCTAATGAAAACACTGCTGATTAATGTATTTGCCTGTTTTCGATACTCTCTTTTCTTTCCATAAATGATTAAACTTTTACCGGTCATGCTTGCAAAATAATGACATATTCTAGCCTACACAGTTACTTGAGATGACAGTGAACATTCATATTTTACAGTCAGATGTACAGAGTCTTTTTATTATTAGATTAATTTTTTTACCGATGCAACTAATGCTGCTTCGCCGTCCTTCTGTTAGTTTACATGTCGTTATCCTCTTCGTCCTCCTCTGCGTTTATTTAGGGGTATGGGCTACAAGCCATGCTGCTAATCCTTTGTGCGGCCTCCAGACCACGGGCAGTGCAATATCGGGCATTTGACAGCAGGGGCGTTGCACTCAGCCACCTGGTGGCCCTGCTCCCATCACTGCTAGAATGTTGCGCTCCGATCCACGAAGCTTGGGCATCGCGGCCTGACATGTCTAACCTCTAGGCACCTGAAGCACTATAGCCGTCGTGCCACCAGCGCTTGCACGTGAGCTGAGATTCATCCCACTCGTACTCTTCCGCCGTACAAGATGCTGTGGGCGGTGGAGATGGAGTATATCGCCGAAATTGTCCACAGCCCGGAGGGGAGGTGCGGATCACGCTGCACATAATCTGGGTATGGTAGCAGGTGCCCATCCCTGCGAGCGCACCTGCAACATCTGTAAAACTGTAACTGAGACGCCCAACCCAGTCACCTGCAGCTCTGCCCTTATTAGTCGGACGAGCTACTCTGAGTCCTACGTCCTGGAGGGCCACCTTACATTCCCGGCCCTCTCCCTCAAGTATGAGGCCGCCGTTGATGTGTCGCGTTGGCCTCACCTATTCGATATTCAGGTCCAGTAGGTTGATCCTACAGTCGCTGGAATTATCAGCGTGGCATATGCCTCTTCCAAGGAGTTTTCAAAGTGACGGCCACTGCCGCTCGTGCTGGAGCAATTCTAAATTTGACATGGTGCAGCTATTGTCGCACAACTGCCACTGCAGAAGCCATGAGGCGCGCTGTTCAGCAGACATACACGGGTCGGACATGAAGGAGTTAATCACAAGCAAGAAATAACTAAAGAGACGTAGTAAACGATAATAATGTACACATTAAACGATGTCGGCATGTGGTGGGCTTGCATTTGCCTGCCGCGTATGTAGCGAGTTTGGTTTTGGGTAGGTTCTGGTTAGATTCTCGTGTTTGTGTTAGGTGCTCGTACGTACAAGAGTCAGACATGCAAAAATTAAGCATTGGCAGGGAATAACTAAATACAATTACTAAGTGCTAACAATAAATACATTAAATGTGCGGGTGTATTGGACTGCCCTGAAACGAACTCGTTGATGCTATAAATAGTGCTAACAACTTCCAACAGTTTGACTATCGAATTTGCAATACATATATGAAGTTGAGGCGTCCGTGTTTAAAATGTGTACTAATTTGTTTCTCTGATCACGAAGATATCCTCCCGATACAGCCGGAGAATTTCTCCGAAGCTAAGGACTCGCTGAAAGGTTAGACTGTATAACAATATGTAACGTCCTACAATGAGCTGATTTTTTACTTTAATATTCAAAACGTGAATTATGGTGTTTATCGCCAATAATTTTTAACGGACTTACGCCAGAAATCGCCGGTTTGTCTCTCGGAATCACGCGATTGGTGATGCCGTTGACGTAGCTGTGCAACTATCAAAAACATTGTAACGCTCTTAAATGGTATGACGCGCGATCTTCTTATTCATACATGAAATTAAGTTGCCCTTCGCTAAGGTAATTACCAATATGTTCCTCTGAACACGGTGTTATCCCCTCGATACAGCTGATGAGCTTCATGAAAGGTAATGCCATCGGTAGAAAGATTGACTCTATAGAAATAGGTAATGTTGTACAACAGTATGACGGTCTGCTATAATATTCATTCCATGAATTCAGGTGTCTATTGCCAATATTGTTCTGGGTATTTACTCCCGGAATACCTGGTTTGACTCTCGGAATCACAGGATAGATGATGCCCATGAATTAGTTGTGCGACTCTCAACTACGGTGATAACGTTCTCGATTGGATCGGCACTCGACTTTGTAGTTCGTACTTGAAATTATGGAGCCCATCTCTAATATGTATTCTAGTTTGCTTCTTTGGATAGGAAGATATAATCTCGATACGGCTGGTTAGCTTCTCAGAAAGTAGGGCCTTTGTAATGAAGTTTGAATCTATATCTATACATAACGTTCTACGACGGTTTGACTCCGTACATTAATATTGATATCGTGTATTAGGGTGTCTATTGCCAATACTGCACAGCGGATGAACTCCCGGAATACCTTGTTTGACTCTTGGAATCTTGAAACAGGTGATGCTATTGACTTAGCCGTTCGTCATTGATAGAGGGTGGTAACGTCATCGAACGGTTTGTCCCTCTACCCTCTAATTCAAGCATGAAATTAATGTTCCCGTCACTAAAATATATACTATTTTGCTTCTATGACCACTACGTTATATTCTCGATACAGTGGGTTACTTCCTCCGAAGGTACGGCCGTTGCTATAAAGTTTGAAACTATATCAATACGTATCATTCTGCAAGAGTTTGACTCTGGACTATAACATTTATACATTAAAATTCTCAGACGGATTGACACGCGATCTTCGTATGTATACGTGATAATAGCGTGTCTCTCTGCTAAAATATGTACTAATTTGATCACGTGAATACTGAGCAAGGCAATCACTACAGCGGATTGGGATGTCGGATGGTTGGGTATTCGGTATAAAGAATGACTTTATACCAATTTGTAATGTTCACCGACAGTTTCAATCTGCCTTAATATTCAGAATGAGAATTATGGTATCTATTGAATATAATGTTCAGCGTATTAACTCCTTCAATACCTGGTTTGACTCTCGCTACCACCGGATAGGTGAAGATATTGACTTAACTGTGAGTCCCCCAGGAAAGGTGGTAACATTCTCCAAAGGTTTGGCTTACGATATACTTATACATACATGAAATTAAGGTACCCGTCCCTAAAATTTATGCTCGTTTACTTCTCCGACCAAGAAGTTATGCTCTCGGTGCAGCGAGTTAGCTTCTCGGTAGGCAAGGCGTTCCATTAAGAGGTTGTATAGTGATGGATGTGTAATATGTAACGTTCTACAGCGGTTCTACACTTTACTTTAATATTCATACTGCGAAAAACGGTGTCTTCAGCCAATAGCTGACAGCGCATTTACCCCTGGGATACCTGTCCTGCATTTCGGAATCACAAGGTATGTTATGCGATTGTCATAGCTGTGCGATTTTGCTAGTCATACATCGAAATTATGTGGCCGACTGGTAAAATGTCTACTAATTTAATTCCGTGACCACTAAGAAAAACACTGACTACAGCGGGCTAGTCTTCTCGGAAGTTAAGGTCTTCGATAAAAGGGTTGACTTTATAAGAACAGGTAACGTTCCACAGCGGTTTCACACTCTACTTCAATATTCATGCCGTGAGTTAATCTGTCTATTAACAATACTGTTCAACGGATTTACTCCCGGGGTACCTGGTTTGACTCTCCCAAGCATAGCATAGGTGAAGCTATTATCTTAGCCTTTCGACACTTTAAGGAGGTTAATAACGGTCTCGAACGGCTGGACCATTTATATTCTAATTCATACATGATATTAAGATGCCCGTCACTATACTGTATACTAGTTTGTTCCTCTGAACAGTAATCAATACACTCGATACTGCGGGTTTGCTTCTCAGAATGCAAGGCCTGCGGTAAATGTTTGATACTTCTCTAATATTTATCGTCCTACATCGGTTTCAATTTGTACTTTATTATTTATACTGTGATCTAAGGTGTCTATTGCCACTATTGTACAGCGGATTTTCACCCGAAATACCTGTCTCCACTCACGGAATGATAGGATAGGTGAAGCTATTGACTTAGTTGTTCGACTCTTAAAGCGGGTGTTAACGTTATCGAACTGATTGACTCTCGAACTTCTGATTCGTTCATGAATTTAAGGGTGCGGTCACTAAAATATATATTAATTTGCATCCTTGAACACGTCGTTATACTCTCAGTACAGCGCGATAGGCTTTCGGTGGGTCAGGTATTCATTAAAGCGTATGAATTTACACCAATTGGTAGCTTTCTCAATCGGACTGACGCTCTACTTTAATATACATACCCAGGAATATGGTGTTTAATGCCAATACTGTTTCACTTTCGACCTTCTAATTCATGCATGCAATTAAGATGCCATCACTGTAATTTATACTTATGAGATTCCCGAAATATAAAGTTATACTCTCAGATAAAGTGGGATAGTTTTTCGGAGGATAAGGCCTTAGGTAAAGCGTGTGACTTTATAACAACTGGTAACGTTCTCAGACGGGGTAACGCTCTAGCTGAATATTCAAACCGTGGAGTAAGATCTCTATTTCCAATACTGTTCATCCTATTTACTACCGGAATACCTAGTTTCAATATCGGAAACTCTGGATAGGTGAAGCTATTCACATGGCCGTACTTCTGTCACAGAAAGTGGCAATGATCTCGAACGGTTTGACCCTCGATCTTCCAATTCATACAAGAAGTTAAGGTGACCGACACTGAAATGAAGAATAACGACTTTCTCTGAACACGAAATTATACCCTCGATGCAGCGGATTATGTTCACAGAAATTGAGGTATCCGGTAAGGAGTATGACGTTATATCAATTGATAACGGTCTCAAACTGATCGGCAATACCCTTTGATATTTAAACTGAGAATTATGGTGTCCATTGCCAATACGATTCAGCAGATTTACTCCTGATATACCAGATTTGACTCCCGGATTCATAGGGTAGCAGAGGCTTTTGGCATAGCCGATCGAAGATCGCCTATTAAAGTAGAGAGTGAAGCTGATGGGGACCATTACCAATTTATGTAAGGTCATTCACTATACCGAATACCGAACGTTTCTGGAACATAACCTGTTGCAGCGAGTGCCTTGCTTAATGTTCACGGAAACAAATTAGTAAACATAATTGCAGCCGAACAACTTATTCTCATGCTTGAATATCATAATCGAGAGTCAAACCGTTCGAGAGCGTGACCACCGCTGACTCCGCTGACGAATGTTGACAATAGGCACGATAATCATCGGTAGGAATATTGAAATGGAGAGTCAGTCCGTTGTAGACCCTTAAGAACTGGTATAGAGTGAAACCTTTTACCGGAGGCCTTATCTTACGCGAACTAAACCCGCTGTAACGAGAATATAACATTGTGTTCAAACAAGCAGAATAGTATACATTTTAGTGACGGCACCTTAATTTTATGTAAGAAATACAAAGGAAGCGGGGAAACCTTAACGAGAGCGTTTCCAGCTTCTTTGGGGATCGAACGTCTCTGTCAGCAGCTACACCTATCCCGTAATTCCGAACGTAAAACCAGGTGTGCCGGGAGTAATTCGGCGAAAAAGTTTTGGCTCTAGACCCCATATTCCGAAAGTCAATACGCTCAACAGTATTGGCAATGGACAACTTAATTCTCGGTTTGAATACTAATTATACCGTCAAACCGATCGAGATAATTACCAACTTCTTTGAGAGTCGAGCGGTTAAGTCAATACCTATACCTATCTTTTGCTTCTGAGAGTCAAGCCAGGTATTCCGGGAGTAAATCCACTGAAGAGTATTGGCAAGCGGCGCCATAAGTCACGGTATAAATATTAAAGTACAGAGTCAAACCATGTGTAGCATAAACAGTATGTATTATTGACAAACTTTTTACCGACGCCTTACCTTCCGAGAAGCCTAACCAGCTTTATGGAGGATGTAAGTTCGTGATCACACAAGCAAATCATTATACATTATGGTGACGGGCAACATCATTGCTTGCATGAATTAAGAAGACCGAGGGTCAAACCGTTCGAGAGCTTTAAAACTTTCTCTGAGAGTCGAACGCCTAAGACAATACCTTCTGCTATCCTGAAATTCCGAAAGTTAGACTAGGTATTCGCGGAGTAAATTCGCTTAACACTATTGCCTATGGACACCATAAATCACGGTTTGATATTAATGTAGTTCGCCAAACCGATTGATACCGTTTGCAATTGTTATAAAGACGAACGTTTCACCGATAGCTGCATCTTCCGCGAATCTCACCTTCATCGTGAGGATTAGTTCGTGTTCATAGAAAGAAAATAGTATACATTTTTGCTGTGGGCACCGAAACTTCATGTAGGAATTAGAAGATCGAGGATCAATCCGTTCGATGACGTTGCCAACTTCTATGAGAGAAGTCCATAGCTTCACCAATCCAGTGATTCGGAGAGTAAAACCAGCTAATCCTGGAATAAATCCGCTGATCAGTATTGCCAATAGACACCTTAATTCACGGATTTTATATTAAAGTTGGGCCTCAATCCATTTGAGAATGTTACCTATTGCTATATAGTCAAAATGTTACCGAAGGCCTGTCCTTCCTTGAAGCTAACTCATCGTAAGAAGAGTATAACTTCGTGTGTATAGGAGCAAATCAGTATACAATTTAGTGACTGGCACTTTAATTCCATGTATGAATTGCTAGGTCGTGGATCAAACCGTGCCGGAACGATACCGCATTCCTTGAGAGTCGATATGCTGAGTCAATAGCTTCACCTATTCCATGATTGAAGGAGTCAAACCATGTATTCCGGGAGTAAGTCCGCTGAAAAGTATTGGCAATAGACACCGTAATTCATGGTATGAATATTAAAGTTCGCAGTCAAACCGTCGTAGAACGTTACGTATTGGTATAGTGTCTAACTTTATACCGAAGGCCTTACCTTCCGAGAACGTATGTCGCTGTATCCAGAATGTAACCTCGTGCTCAGGGGAACAAATCTGCAGATACTTCAGTGACGGGCGCCTAAATTTCATGTGAGAATAAGGAAATCGATAGTCAAACATGTTGGAGAACATTACCACCTTTTCTGAGAATCACACTGCAAACCCAATAGCTTCACCTATACTGTGGATCCCAAATACTCAAACCAGGCATTCCGGGTGTAAATCCGCTGAATATTATTGGCATTTGACAGCTTAATTCACGGTTTGAATATTAAAGTAGAGCGTAAATCCGTTTGAGATCTTTACCAATTTGTGTAAGGTAAAACGTTCTACTGAACACCTTACCCTCCGAAAGTCTAACGCGCTATATCCGGAGTTGGACATGGTGTTCGCAGGAAGAAATGAGTATTCATTTTAGTGACGGGCACCTTAATTTTATGCATGAATTATAAGACCGAATGTCACGCCGGTCGAGAACGTTACCACCTTCTTTCAGATTCGATTGGCTAAGTCCAATAGCTTACCCTATCCTGTGATTCCAGGAGCCAAACTAGGTACTCTGGGAGTTAACGCCCCGTACTGAATTGGCAGAATAAACCTTAATGCACGGTATGAATATTAAAGCAAACCGTCAACCCGGTGTAGAATGCTACCCATTAAAATAGAGACAATCCCCTTTCCGAAAGCCTCACCATCCGAGAACCTAACCCGCAGTATCAACAGTCTAACTATGTGCTAAGAGAAGGACATTACGATACATTTTAGAGATGGACATAATAATATCATGGATGAATAGGAATGTCGCGTGTCAATCCGTTTGAAAACGTTTTAATCTTTTTCTAGCGTCCGACAGCTAATTCAGTAGCTTTGGTTATCCTGTGATTCGGAGAGTCAAACAAGGTATTTGGGGGTATAGCCCGCTGTGTGGTATTGGCAATAGACACGCTAATTCGCGTGTTGAATATTAAGGTGGAGAGTAAAACCGTCTGAGGATATTACTAATTGCTACACAGTCATTCTTTTTACAGAATACCTTGCCATCAGTGATCCAAGTCCGCTCTAGGGAGTGTCTTGCTTAATGTTCACGCTAAAAAATTAGTTGACATTTTCGCAGAAGGACTCCTTATTATCATATATGAGTAGCAAAATCGAGAGTCAGGGCATTCGAGAACGTATCCAACTTCTTTGAGAGCGGCGTAGCTACGTCAACAGCTTCACCTATCCTGCAATTCCGAGAGTCAAACCAGGTATTCCGGGAGTAAATACGCTGTACGGTTTTGGCATCATGCACCATATATCACGGTGTAAATACTAAAGTCCAGAGTCAAGCCTTGTACAACGATACGATGTGGTAGAGAGACAAATTTTCTACCGGAGGCCTTATCATCGGAGAAAATAAACCGCTGTATCGAGAGTATAACTTCGTGATGAGAGAAACAAATTGGCATACATTTTTGTGACGTGCACTTTAATTTTATGCATGAATTAGAAGGTGCATGTTCAAACCGATCACAGAATGATACCACATTCTTTGAATGTCGAAAGGCCTAATCAATAGCATGACCTATCAAGCGATTCAGACAGACAAACGGGGTATACCGGGATTAAATCCGCTGAACAGGATTGGCAATAGACACTATAATTCATGGTGTGAATATTATAGTAGAGCGTCAAACCATTTGTGAACGTTACCGATATGTATAAAGTCATTCTTTTTACACAATACATTACCACGCTCGAACCTAACCCCCTGTATCAGAAGTATGACTTCTTTTTCAGTGAATGGAATTAGTATACATTTTAGTGACGGCACCTTAGTTTCATGTGTGAATTAGATGATCGAGGGTCAAACCGTTAGAGAACGTTACCACTTTCTTCGAAATTCGAACCGGCGAGTGAATAGCTTCACCTATCCTGTTACTCCGATAGTCACCCTAGGTATTCCGGGAGTCAATCCGCTGTACACTATTGGCAAATTGGTTTAAAGTAATTCTTTTTACCGTTTACCTTACCTTTGGATAGCCTAGCCCGATGTATCTAGAGTTCAACTTCGTGCTTTGACAAGCGAATTAGTGTCCGTTTCTGAGTCGTGCACATTAATTTCATATAGGATTTATTAGGATCGAGGTTCAAATCGTTCGATAACCTAAGAACCTTCTTTGAGATTCGCACAGCTAAGGCAATATCTTCACCTACCCTGTGATTCCGAGTGTCAAACCAGTCAATGCGGGAGAAAATCCTCTGAATTATATATGCAATTGGCACGATAAATCACAGTTTGAACATTAAAGTAGAAAGGCAAATTGTAGGAGATCGTTACGAATTGGCTCAGGAGTCACTCTCTTTACCGAAGGTCTTACCTTCCGAGAAGATAGCCAGCAGTATCGAGGGTATTACTTCGTGTTCAGCGAAGAAAACTCATATACACTTTAATTACGGTCACCCTCATTTCATGTATGGTTTAGAACACCGAGATCCAATTCATTCGAGAACGTTACCACATTCCCCTAGAGACGAACGGCTAAGTCAATGGCCTCACCTATCCTGTGATTCCGAGAATCAAACCAGGTATTCCGGGAGTGAATCCGCTGGGCAGTATTAGCGCCAGACGCCCTATTTCGCGGTATAAATATTACACTACAGAGTCCAACCGATGAAGAACGTTACGAATTGGTATTGAGTCAAACTCCTTACAGAAGGCCTCACTTTCCGAGATGCTAACCCGCCGTATGGTGAGTATAATTGTGTTCAGAGGAGGCAATTATTATCCATTTTAGTTACGGGCAACTTAATTTCATGTTGCAGTTAGAATGTCGAGTGTCAAACTCTACAGGAACCTGTCCACCTCCTTTGAGGGTCCAAAGGCGAAGACAGTAGCTTCACTTACCCTGGGATTCACAAAGTCAAACCAGGAATTCCAGAAGTATATCCGCTGTATCTATTTGCAATGGGCACCGCAAATTCACGGTTTGAATATTAACGTAGAGCATCAAACCGTTGCAGAATGTTACCTATTTGTATAGAGTCAAACTATTTACCGAAGCCCTTACCTTGCGAGAAGCCGAACGCGCTGTAGGGAGTACCTAGCTTAGTGCTCATGGAAACATGTTAGTAGGCATTTTAGCAGACGGACACACTATTTTCATGTATAAATAACAAACTCGAGAGTCGAACCGTTCGAAAACGTTGCCGCCTTCTTTGAGAGACGAACCGCCTAAACCAATAGCTTCACATCTACTGTGACACCGAGAGTCAGACCTGGTATATCTGGAGTAAATCCGCTGTCCGGTATCGGCATTCATCGCCCTACTTCCCGGTATATGTACAATGGCACAGAGTCAAGCCGATGTGGATCGTTTCCTATTCGTATTGAGTCTAGCTATTGAGTCTAGGCCTCACCATCCGAGGTGGTTGCAGATCCGAGTTGCAGATCGTTATGGATTGCTATAAATCCAAAAGCTTTACCGAAGACCTTGTGCCCCGAAAAATTAACCTGCTGTGTCCAGAATATAACTTCGTGTTCAGTGGATGAAATTAGTTTTCATTTCAGTGACGGGCACCTTAACATTATGTATGACTTTGAAGATCGTGGCCCAGACCCTTCAAGATCGTTTCCACCTTCTTTGGGAGTCGAACGGTTAAGTCAATAGCGTCACCAATCCTGTGATTCCCAGTGTCATGCCAGTCTATCCGGGAGTAAATACGCTGAACTGTAGAGGCAATAGACACCTTAATTGGCGGATTAATTATGAAAGTAGAGGGTTAAGCCGGTTATGATCATTCCCAGTTGTTATAAAGTCATTCCTTTTACGGAATACTTTACCTATCGAGAATCTAATCTGCTGTATGACGTGTGTGGCTTCATATTCAGCGAATCAAATTAGTATTCATTTTAGTGACGGTCACGTTAATTTTATGTATTAACACGAAGATCGAGACTCAAGTCGCTCGAGAACGTTGCAACATATATTCAGAGCCACACAGCTGAGTTAATGGCTTCCTCTATACCGTGATTTCGAGGGTCAGACCAGGTCTTCCGGAGTCAAACCACATTGCAGTATTAACAGCATACACGTTCGTACACAGTATAAATATTAAAACAGAGCGTCAAACATGTCGAGATCGTTTCCTGTTAGTATGGCGTCGAACATTCTTCGGAAGGCTTCGCCTTCCGAGAATAAATGCCTCTGTGTCGAGAGCATAACTTCGTGATCTGAGGAAGGATATAGTTTTCATTTTAGTGATGCGAAACTTAACTTCATGTATGAATTTGAAGATCTAGGGTCAAACTTTCCACAAGGTTACCACCCTCTGCGCGAGACGAAATGCTAAGTCAATAGCTTCACCAATATTGTGTTTACGAGAACCAATCCAGGTATTCCTGGAGTAAGTCCACAGAACAATTTTGGCAATTGACACATTAATTCACTGCTTCATCTTTAAAGTAGAGCGTCAAACAGTTTGAGAGTGATACCATTTCTATAAAGTCAAATCGATGTCCTTACCCTGAGCGAACCTCACCGGCTCAATCGACGGAATAAGTTAGTGTTCAGTAAAGGATATTAGTATTCATTTCAGTGGTTCTACTGCACGTATGAATTAGAAAATCGTGGATCAAACCGTTCGTGTACGTGCTCTGCTTCTGGTAGGCATACAGGGTATTCCAGGAGTAAATCCTCTGCACAGTGACGGCAATAGACAACTTAATATACTGTAACATTATTAAAGCATACCGTTGAATAACGTTACCTATTCGTATAGAGGCACAACTTTTCTCGAAGATGCTAACCATCTGCATCGAAGTTATAACACCGTGCACAGTGGAACAATTTTATTGACGGGCAGCTAAACTTCATTTATGAATTCGAAGGTCGAGAGTCAGACCGTTCGGGAACATTAACACCTTCTGTGTGGGACGAACGGCTCTGAAGATAGCTACACCAATCCTGCCTTTCCAACAGACAAACTAGAAATTCCTGGAGCAGATGTGCTGTACGGTATTGGCAATACACACCTCAATTCCGGTTTGAATGTCAAACTACAACGTTAATCCGTTTGAGAACATTACCAATTGCTATAAAGTCAATCTTTTATAGAAGACCATACGCTCCGAAAAACTAACCCGCTGTGTCTAAAGTATAATTTCGTGTTCTCAGAAAGAAATTAGTATTTATTTCAGTGACGGTCACCTTAACTCCGTGTATGAATTAGAAGATCGATGGTCATACAGTTGGAGAACGTTACCACACCATTGAGAGTCTAACCGATAAGTCAATAGCTTCACCTATCCTGTGATTCTGAGGATCAAACCAGGTAATCCAAGTGTAAATCCGCAGAGCAGTATTGGAAATTGACACCATATTTCACGGTTTAAGTATTAAAGTATACGGTCAAATCGTTTCAGAGCGTTATAAATTGGCATAAAGTCAAACGTTTCACCGAAGATCTTACCTTTCATGAACCTAACCCGCTGTAGCTAGTGTCATACTCAGTATTCATGGAATCGAATAAGTAGACATTATAGCTGAAGCACATTCCATTTTCATGCATGAATACAATAATCGAGAGTCTAACCGTTCGAGAACGTCGCCACCATCAGAGAGAGACGCACGGCTCAATAGCTTCACCTATCCTGCAATTCGGAGAGTCAAGCCAGGTATTCGGGTTGTAAATCCGCTGAGCAGTATAGGCAATTGACTCCGTAATTAACGGTTTGAACATTAAAGTAGTTCGTCAAACCGTTCGAGAGGGTTACCAATTGGTAAAAAGTCAAACGTTCTACCGACGACCTCACCTTCTGCGAACCTCACCGGCATCATCCAGAGTATAACATCGTGTTGAGAAAAAGAAATTAGTCTAAGTTTCGGTGATGGGAAACTTAACTTCGTTTATGAATTAGAAGATCGATGGTCAATTTGCTCGAGAACGTTACCACCGTCAGTGGGAGGCGATAGGCTAAGTCAATAGCTACACCTATGCTGTGATTCCGGGGGTCAAACCACGTATTCCTGGAGTAAATCTGTTGAACAGTATTGGCAGTGGACACCTCATTTCACGGTTTTAATATTAATGCCGGCCGCCAAGACGTTGTATAACATTACCTACATGTGTAGCGTCAAACTTATTACAGAATGCCTAACCCACCGAAAGACTAGCCTGCTGTATCGAGAATATAACACCGTGTTCAGATGTACGAACTAAAATACACATTAGTGACTAGCATCTTAATTTCATACATGAATTATGAGGTCGATGGTCAAACGGTTTGAGAAAGTTACCACTCTCCTTGAGGGCCGAACTTCTAGATCATTAACTTCACATGTCCTGTGATTCGGAGAGTCAAACCAGGTATTTCGGGCGTGAATCCGCTATAGATTTTTGCCAATAGACATTCTAATTTACGGTTTAAATGTTAAAGTGTGTCGTCGAACCGTTTGAGAGCGTTTCCAATTGGTATAAAGTCAAATGTTCTATCGAAAGCGGTCACTTCCGCGAACCTCACCGTCTTTATCGAGAGTATAGCCTTGTGGTCAGAGAAAGATATTAGTCTTCATCTCAGTGTCGGTCACCTGAACTTCATGTATGAATTAGAATATCGAGGTTAAATCCGCTCGAAAACGATAACACCTTCTGTGAGAGATGAACGAATAAGTCAATAGCTTCACAAATCCTGTGATTCCGAGATTTAAACAGGAATTCCGGGAGAAAATCCGCAGAACGATATTGGCTCTAGACACATTAATTCGAGGTATATTCCTGAGTACCTGATTTACTTTTGCAAATCACAGGATATGTGCAGCTATTGACTTACATGTGCGACTCTCAAAGGAGGTGGTAGCGTTCTCGATCGGATTGACCCTCGATCTTCTTATACATACATGTGATTAAGATGCCCGTCTCTAAAATATATACTAATTTGTCTCTGTGAGCGCGAACTTATTCTCTCGATGACGCCGGTGAGTTTCGCGGAAGGTTAGGCCTCCGTTAAAACGTTTGACTTTATAACAATTTCTATCGGTGTCAGACGGCTTGACACTTTACTATTATTTCCATACTGTGAATAACGGTGTCAATTGTCAACACTAATATGCAAATTTACTCGGGGAATATCCGATTTAACTTCAGTAATCACACGATAGGTGACCATATTGACTTAGCCGTTCATCTCTCACATAAGGTGGTATCGTTCTGGATCAGATTGATGGTCGATATTCTGATTCAAACATGAAGTTAATGTGCCGGTCACTAAAATGTATATTAATTTCATTCTGTGAACACGAACTTCTACACTCGATGAAGCCGCTCAGTTTTACGGAAGGTAAGGTTTTCAGTAAAGCGTTTGACTTTAAACTAATCGGTAACTTTCTCAACCGGCTTCACGCTCAACTATAATATTGAATCAGTGAATTACGGTGCCCAATACCAATAGTGTACAGCAGATTGGCTCCTGATGTACCTAGTGTGATTCTCGGAACCACAGGATAGGCGAGGCTATAGACTCAGCCTTTCGGCTCACAAAGAAGGTGGTGACGATCACGAATGTTTTGGCACTGCATCTTCCAATTCATACATCAAATTAAGGTGACAGTCACTAAAATGCACACTATTCTGTATCTGTGATCACAAAGCTATACTCTCCATACAGCGGGATAGGTTCGCGAAAAGTATGGCCCACTGTGTATAGTTTGACTCACTAACAATAGGTACCCTTCTACAATGTTTTGACTGTCTACATTGCTAATACTATTGACTATACTGTTCAGGGGACTTACACCAGGGGAATCATTTTTTAACTCTCGCGATCACCAGATGGGTGAATTTATTGACATAGCCATTTGAATCTCAAAGCGGGCGGTAACGTTCTCTAAAGCTTTGACCCTCGATGTTCTAATTCATAAGTGAATTTAAGGTGACATCAATAAATTGTGCACTAATGTGTTTCCCCAATCACGAATTTATACTCTCGATAGCGAGGGTTAGCTTCTCAGAGTGTACAGCCATCGGTAACGAGTTTGACTATATAGCAATTAGTAACGTTCTGAAACAATTTGTCGCCCTATTTTAATATTCATTCCGCGAATTGAGGTATACAATGCCAATACTGTGCAGCGGATTTACTTCCGGAATACCTGGTTTGTCTCTCGGTCTCGCAGGATCGGTGAAGCTAATGGCTCTACCGTTCGACTCTCAAAGGAGGTGGGATCGTTCTCGAACGATTAGACTCTCGATTATTCTGATCATACATCAAAATAATATGTGCCTCAGCTATAATGTCTACCCATTTGTTTCCGTAAGCACTATGCCTGACACATGCTGCGACGGGTATGGTTCTTGGAATGTAAGGTATCCTGCAAAAAGCTTGAGTGCATACAATTTGGTAATGTTCTCCGACGGATTTACCTCATACTTTAATATTCATATCGCGAATTAAGGTGTATATTGCCAATACAATACAGTGGATTTACGCCCGGAATACCTGGTTTGACTTTAGGAATCATAGGGTAGGTGAAACTTTTGATGTAATCGTTCGATTCTCAAAGAGGGTGGTAAAGATCTGGAACGATTTGACACTTGATCTTGTTATTCATACATGAAATTAGGGTGCCCGTCTCTAAAAAGTATAACAATTCGTTCTTCGCAGCACCATGTTACACTCTCGATCATGGTTAGTTCTTCGGAGGGTAAGGCCTTCAGTAAAGCATTTGGCATTTCACCAATTGGTATCGCTCTCAAACGGATTGATGATCAGATTCAATACTCATACCGTGAACTGAAGTATATGTTGCCAATAAAGTATACTGGGATTGCTCCGGGGAAAGCTGGTTTGACAAACGGAACTGCAGGATAGGTGAAGCTATTCACTTAGATGTGCGACTTTCAAAGAAGGCGGGATCGTTCTCCTACGGTTTGACTCTCGATTTTGCTATTTATGCATGAAATAAAGCTGTCCGTCTGCTAAAATGTCGACTAATTTGATTCCGTGATCGCTAAGCATGTTACTCGCTACTGCGTGTTAGGTTCTGGGAAGGTAAGGTATTCGGTACAAAGTATAACTTTATAGCAATTGGTTCGGTTCTCCAACTAATTGACTCTCTACTCTAATATTCAAACCGGAAAGCAAGGTGTCTATTGCCAATGCTGTTCACCGGATTCTTTCCTTGAATACGAGGCTTGACTCTAGGAATCACAAATATTGGTGAAGCTATTCACTCAGTCGTTCGACTATCAAAGAAGGTGGTAACGATATCGAACGGTTTGACACACGATCGTCTAATTCATATATGAAAGAAAGCTGTGCCTCTGCCATAATGTGTACTAATTTGTTTCCCTGAGCACTAAGCATGGCACTCGCTATAGCGCGTTATGTTGCAGGTAGGTAATGCATACGATAAAAAGAATGGTTGCATACAAATTGGTAATGTTCTCCGTCAGACTGACCTTCTCCTTTAATATTTATACAGCGAATTAATGTGTCTATTGCCAATACTGTTCAGCGCATTCACTCCTCGAATACCTGGTTTTGCTCAAGGAATAACAGGACGGCAGAAGCTATTGACGTCGCCGTTAGATTCTCAAAGGAGGTGGGATCGTTCTCGAACGAATTGACGATCTTTCTTCTAATGCATATTTGAAATTAAGGTGTACTTGTGCCATATTGTCTACTAACTTGCTTCTGTAACCATTAAGCATGACACACGCTACATCGGGTTAGGTTATGGGAATATAAGGTATTCAGTATAAAGAATGACATTATATGAATTCTTATTTTTCTTCCAAGGTTTGACTCTCTACTTTCTTACTTATACCGGAAATTAGAGTGTCCATTGCCAATTCTGACCAGCGCATATACTCCCGGAATACCTGGTTTGACTTTCGGAGTCACAGGGGAGGTTAACCTATGGACTTAGCCTTACGAAACTCAAACAAGGTGCAAATGTCTCGAACCGTTTGTCTCTCGATTACGATATTTATTCATGAAAATGTGGTGCTTCTCTTCGAGTGTGTCTATTAATCTGTTTCCATGTACGATAAGCAAGACGCTCGCTACAGAGGGTTAAGTTCTCGGCAGATAAAGCCTACTGTAAACAGTTTGAATCTATACCAATACGTACCGATCAGCAACGGTTTTACTCTGCTCTTTAATGTTTATACCGTCAAATAGGGTGTCTCATGCAAATAATCTACAGCGGATTTGCTTTTGTAATAACTGGTTTGACTCTCGGAAAAATTGGATAGGTGAAGCTATTGACTTAGCCTATCGACTATCAAACGGAATGGTAACGTACGCGAACGGTTTGACGCTCAAACTTCTTATTCATACATGAAATTATGGTGACTGTCACTATAACGTATACTCATTTGTATCTCTGATCACGATGATATGCAGTCGTTACAGCGGATTAGATTCTCGGAAGGTAAGGCCTTCGGTAAAAAGTTTCATCCTATACCAGTAGGTAGCATTCTAAAACAGTTTGTGCCAATTCTTTAATATTAATACGGTGAATTAAGGTGTCTATTGCCACACCAGTGCTGCTCATTGGCTACCGGGATGCTTGATTGCACTCTCGGTATCACATGGTAGGTGATGCTATTGACTTAGCCGTTGTATTCTGAAGGAAGTTGGTATCGTTCCCGAACGATCTGACACTCCATGTTCTAATTCATACATGAATTTAAGGTGCCGACACTAAAATGTATTCTTATCAGTTTCTCTAGGCACGAAGGTATATCCTCAATACAGCGGGTTTGGTTCTCGGTGGGTAAGGCGTTCGGTAAAAAGTTAGACTTTATACCAATTGGTAACGGTCTCAAACGGTTTCACGGCCTACTTTAATATTCAAACCGCGAATTAATGCGTCCGTTTCCAATAGTGGACAGTGGACTGACTCCGGGATTATCTGGATTGTCTTTCGGAGTCACAGGACTGGTGAAGCTATTGACAGAGCCGTTCGACTTTCAAGAAGGTGGTAACGATCTCGGATGGTTTGTCACTCGATCTTCTAATTCATACATGAAATTAATGTGCCCTGTCCTAAAATGTGTATTAACTTGATCGCCTGAGCACCTTAACATAGTCTCGATATAGGGTGTTATGCTTTCGGAGCAGATTTACTCCCGCAATACCTGGTTTCACTCTCCGAATCACAGGATACGTTAAGGTATGTACTTAGTCGTACGAATCTCAAGGAAGGTGGTAACGTACTCGGACGCTTTGACTATCTATGCTGATATTAATACACAAACATGTGGTGACCGTCCGTCAAAATGGGTCTTAATTTGTTTTCGCGAACGCTACAGCGGGTTAGGATTTCGGATGGTAAGGTATTCGATAAAATGAATGACTACATATGAATTCGTAATATTCTCCATCGTTTTTACTCCCTTCTTTAATACCCATACCGTGAATTATGGTTTCCATTGCCAATACTCTTCACCGGAATTACACCCGGAATGCCTCATTTATCTCGTGGGATCATAAAATAAGTGAAGATATTGACTTAGCCGCCTATATTCCCGAAGAAGTGTATAACGTTCTCAAACGGTTTGACGCGTTACGTTAATAATCAAACCGTGAATTCAGGTGTCTATTGCCAACACTGTTCAGCGGATTTACTCCCGGAATACCTGCTTGACTCTCAGAATGCAGGATAGGTCAGCGGATTTACACCTCGAATACAAGGCTTAACTCTCCGAGTTACAACAATGGGTGAAATTATTGACTTACTTGTGCGACTTTCGAAGAACGTGGGATCGTTCTCCAACGGAGAGACACTGGATTCTGCTATTCATACATGAAAAAAAGTTGTCCGTCTGCAAAAATGTCACCAAATTTGTTCCAGTCAGTAGTAAGCTCGACACTCGGTACAGCGGGTTTGGTTCCAGGAACGTAATGTATTCAGTATAATGAATGACTTTATACCAACTAGGAACGATCTCAATCGGTTTCACGCTCTACTTTAATATTTGTACCGTGATTTTAGGTTTCCAATTCCAATTCTGTTCAGCAGATTTACTCCCGGAATACCAAGTTCGACGCTCGTTACCACAGGATAGGTGAAGCTATTGTGTTATATGTGCGATTTCACGAAGAACGTGGTAAATTCCAGAACGGTTCTCTTCTCGACATTCTCATGCATACGTGAAACTAAGGTGCCCGTCACTACAGTGTATACTAATTGGAATCTCTGAACAGGAAGTTATACTCCCGATACAGCGGATTAAGTTCTCGGAGGGTATGTTTTTCGGTCAAACTTTTGTCTTTATAGCTACTGGTAACATTCGCGGACGGCGTGACGCGCTATACTAATATCAAATTTACCGTTGAGTAGGGTGTGTATTTCCAATACTATTGTGCGGATTTACGCAAGGATTATCTGATTTGATTCTACGAATCAGAGGATAGGTGAAGCTTTCAACTTAAACGTTCGACACTCACGGAAGGTGGTAACGTTCTCAAACGGTATGGGCACTCGATATTGTTATGCATACATGAAATTAACGTGCCTGTGACAAAAATGTATGGTAATTAGCGTCTCTGAACACGAAGGTATAATCTGTATACCGCGGGATAAATTCACAGAAGGGAAGCTATTCTGAAAAATGGGACTTTTTACCAAACGGAAATGTTTTCCGAGGCTTTGACTCTCTACTTTTATATACATAACGCGGACTGATGTGTCCGTTGCCAGTAGTTATCCGTGGAATAACTCCCGGAATATCTGGTTTGACTCTCCGAATCACAGGACATCAAGCAATTGACTTAGCCCTTCGACTCTCAAGGAAGTTGGTAGCGCTCTGGAATGGTCTGACCCTCAACATTCAAATTCATATGAAAAGATATGGTGCCCGTCAATAAAGCATGTACTGACGTTCTTCTCTCAACACGAAATTATAATCTAAATACTGCGGATCAGCTTCTAGGAAGGAAATGCCTTCGGTAGAAAGTCTGACTCCATAACAATACGTAACACTCTGCAATAGTATGACGGTCTGCTTTAATATTCACACCTTGAAACTCTGGTGTCTGTTGCCAATGCTCTACGGCGAATTTAGACCCATAGTACATCGTTTCACTCCCAGCATCACAGGATAGGAGGAACTATTGACTTAGATTTGCGTCACTCTAAGACGGTGGTGTAGTTCTCGGACGGTTTGACCAACGATCTCCTAATTCATGCATGAAGTTAAGGTGCAAGTCAATGAAACGAAGACTAATTTCATTCTGTGAATACGAACTTATACTCCCGCAGAAGCCGGTAAGGATCGCGGAACATAATGCCATCGGTAAAGCCTTTGACTTTATACGAATTGTGAACGATCTCGGAGGGTCAGACGCTCTAACTTAATATTCATACCGTGAATTAATGTGTCTACTTCCAATAGTGAACTGGGAATTTACTCCCGGAGTACCTCGTTTGACTCTCGGAACCACAGGATAGGTGAGGGTATTGACTTAACTGATCGACTCTCAAAGACGGTGTTATCGTTCTCGAACGGTTTGACCCTCGATCCACAAAATTATACAGGAAATTATGGGGCGCGACACTACAATGTTTACTAATTTGTTCCTGTGAACACCATGTTGAACGCTCGACACAGCGTGTTAGTTTTTCAGAGGGAAAGGTTTCTGTAATCAGTTTTACTGTACACCAATAGGTAATGGTTTGCAACGGCCTGCTGGCCTGCTTGGATATTCATACCGTGATTTAAGGCGTCTATTGCCAATACTATTCAGCGAGTTTTCAATTAGGATATCTGGTTTGACTATCGGAGTCGTAGGATAGTTGAAGCAATTGACTCAGCAGTTCGAGTCTTACAGAAGGTGGTAACGGTCTCGACAGGTATGAGATCCAATCTTCAAATTCATACATGAAATTAATGTGTGCGACGTTAACATATATAGCAATTTTCCTTTCTGAGCACGATTTCACATTCTCGATACACAGGGTTAATTCAATGGACGGTAAGGTCATCGGTGAAACGTTCGACTTAATACCAATTGGAAACGCTCTCAAACGGATAGCTGCTCTACTCTAATATTCATACCGGGAATTAAGATGTCTGTTGCCAACTCTGTTTAGTGGATTTACTTTCGAATTACCTGGTATGTCTGTCGGAATCACAGGTCCCCGCAGGGGCTCCGGTGGACCTTCTGGTCCCATAGCGGTATGGGTATGACGAACCCACGGTGCCCGAGTCGGCCGAACCTAGCCTGAGGTGAGCAAGCACCTCATTCAGGAAGGAAGGTGTCCTTACGCGGGGTATGACGAGTGCGGCCCTGCATACACTGGTACCCCGGGAACCGGTTCCTGCCCTGGGGTGTGCGGGCTTCAGTCCGTCGCCCCGCCGGTTGCTTGGGTTGGGCTCGAGGTGGCAGTGGTAAGCTCATATCCCTGGTTAGTGGGCCTCGTCCTCTGACGGTGAGACCCGCCACGGGTGAGCTGCGTGATATCAGCTCGAGCACTGATCTGCAGAGTCAGTAGGGATTTAGAATGGTCCCGGCCAAACCAAGGCCCGTAGCGCTTACATTCTACGAGCCAACTTGTAGGTGCGTGGTAAAGTATGCCACGTACCGCGCTGATTGGGCATTTACCAATCCCGCGCACATGGGCGCCGTGTCGCTAGGCACTGATGGCTGGTACGGCACGTTATATCTCCGACACACGTTGTTGGAATAACAGGATAGGTGGAGATATTGACTTATCCGTTGGATTCTCAAAGAGGGTTCTATCGTTCTCGAACGGTTTGACCCTTGATCTACTAATTCGTATATGAAGTTAAGGTTCCTGTACACTGAAATGAATACTAATTTCTTTCTCAGAGCACAACGTTATACTTTCGATACATCAGGTTAATTTTTCGGACGGTAAGACCTTCGGTAAATAGTTTCACTATATAGCAATGGGTATCGTTCTGCAATGGTTTAACTCTGATCTTTGATATATATAACGTGAAATAGCGTGTCCAATTCCAATACAGTATTGCAGGTTTAGTCGCGGAATACCTAGTATGTCTCTAAGGATCACAGGATTTCTGATGCGATTGGCGTAGCTGTGCGACTCTCAAAGGAGGTGGCAACGTTCTAGATCAGATTGACGATCGGAGTTCTAAGCCGAACATGAAATTATGACGCCCATCGCTAAAATGTATACTAATGTGTGTCTCTGAACGCGAAGCTATACTCTAGATGTAGCATATTTGCTTCTCGGAGGGTAAGGCCTTTGGTCATGACGATGCCTTCATAACAATATGTAACGTTATTCAACGGTTCGACAATGTGCTTTAAGATTCACACAGTGAATTAAAGTGTCCCTTGCTAATACTGATCAGCGCATTTACTCCAGGAATACGTGGTTTGACTTTCAGAATCACAGTATAGGTGATGCTATTGACACGCTTGACACTCGGAATCGCAACCCCATGGGAAGCTATTGTCTCCGCCGTTCGACTCTCAAAGATGGTCGTAACGTCCTCGAAAGATCTGATCCTCGATCTTTGTTATTCATAAATGAAATTGAGGTGTCCGTGGCTTAACTGTATACTAGTTTGTTTCCAAGAATACGAAGTAATGCTCTCTATACAGCGGATTGGCTTCTCGGAAGTTAAGGCCTTCGGTTAAAAGTTTGACTCAATAATAATTGGTCATGGTCCCCGTCGGTTTAGCTCTCTACGTTAATGACCAAACCGTGCATTGAGCAGTCTATTGTTTCTACATTTCAGTGAATTTACTGCCGGAATGCCTGGACTCACATTCAGAATCACAGGGTAGGTGAAGCTATTGACTAAGCCGTTCGATTCTCAAAGCAGGATGTATCGTTGACATACGGTCTGACCCTCGATCTTCTATTTGATACATAACATAAATATGTCCGTCACTAAAATGTATACCAATTTGCGACTCTGAAGATGAACTTATACCCTTGATACTGCGGGTTAGCTTCTCGGATAATAGGGCCTTAGGTAAAGTGTCTGACTATATAGCAATAGGTAACGTTCTACAACGGTTTGGATCTGTACTTCAATATTAATACCGTGAAATAAGGTTTACAAGGCCAATACTGATCAGCAGATTTTTGCCCGGTATACCTGGTTTGACTCTGGGAATCACAGGATAGTTGAAGCAATTTAGTTAGGCGTACGGCTCCCTAGGAATGTTCTGACGTTTTCGAACTGTTTGACCCTCGATCTTCTAACTCATACATGAAATAAATGTGCCCGTCACTAAAATGTATATTAATATGCTTCTCTCTACTCGAAGTTATACACTCGATACAGCGAGTTGGGTTCACAGAAGGGAAGCAGCTGCTCGAAAAAAATGGACTTCATACCAATTGGAAATGTTTTCTGAGGGTTGTCTCTCTACTTTATTATAGATACCACGGATTTATGTGTCTATTGCCAGTAGTTTTCAGCGGACTAACATCCGCAATTCCTGGATTGACTCTCCGAATCACAGGACGTCAAGATATTGACTTAGCCCTTCGAATCTCATGCAAGGTGGTATCGCTCTAAAACTAGAGTTTCTAATTCATATATGAAGTTAAGGTGCCCTTCACTAAAATATGTACTAATCTCTTTCTCTCAACACGAAGTTATAATCACGATACTGCGGATCAACTTCTAGCAAGGTAATTCCTTCGGTAGAAAGTTTCACTCTATCGTAGTACGCAGCGTTCTGCAACTGAATGACGGCCTGCATTTGTATTCATACCTTAAACTATGGTGTCTATTGCCAATACTGTACGGGGAGTTTAGTTCCAGAGCACATCATTCGACTCTTGGAATGACAGCATAGGTGGTGCTATTGACTTAGTTGTGCGTCCCTCAAAGAAGGTAGGACCGTTCTCAAACGGTAGACTCTCGACCATCTAATTTATATATGAATATTAACGTGTGCTTCTGATATAATATCTACATATATATTTCCAGGAGCACTAAGCATGACATTTGTTACAGTGGGTTTGGTTCTAGGAAGGAAATATATACGGTTAAGCGAATGACTAGATACATAATGGTAATTTTCTTCATCGGATTGACTTTCTGCTTTAATAGTCATACCTTGAATTAAGGTGACTATTGACAATACTGTCCAGCGGATTGAATCCTGGAATGCCCGATTTGACTTTCGGAATCATAGGACAGGACAAGCCATTGACTCAGTCGTTCGACTCCCAAGGAATGTGGAAACGCTCTCAAACGGTATGACACTCCATCTTCTATTTCATAGATGAAATTAACGAGCACATCATTGAAATGTTTACTAATTTGAATCTATGAACGCGAAGTTGTACAATCGATGCAGCGGTTTCTGTTCTCGGAAGGTAAGGCATTCGGTAATAAGTTTGGCTCTATACCAAATACATTACGATCTACGTCTGTCCGACACTGTACCTTAATATTTATACCGTGAATTAGGGCGTCTAATGCCAATACTGTTCAGCCGACTTACTCCCGGAGTACCTGGTCTGACTTCCGGAATCACAGGATGGGAGAAACTATTGGCATCGCCGGTCGATCCACAAAGAGGGTGGTAACGTTCGTGAACTATCATCGGTATTCGATGACCTACGTGAATTTAGGTTGCCCGTCAGAGAAATGGATACTAATTTGTTTCTCAGGAGGCAAAGATACACACCGGACACAACGGGTTAATTTTTCGTTGGGTAAGGTCTTTGAAAAAACGATTGATTTTATAGCACTTGCTAACGTTCTCAACCAGTTTTACGCTGTATTTTAATATTTAAACCGTGAATTAAGGTTCCCATTGCCAATAATCTTCAGCGGATTTGCTCCCGGAATTCATGCTTAAACATCGGAATCACAGGATTTGTGAAGCTATTGACTTATTCGTTCATCTCTCACAGAAAGTGGGATCGTTTTCGAACGGTTTGACCCTCGACCTCCTAATTCATACAGAAAGTTAGGGTGTCCGTCACTGAAATGAAAACCAATTTCCTTCTTTGAACACTATGTTATATTCTCGATAGAGCGGGATAATTTTTCGGAGGGTAGGGTCTTTGGAAAAACGTTTGTCTTTATAGCACAAACAGTATGACGCTCTACTTTCCCATTGAAACCGAGAACTAAGCACTAACTATTCACGTACAGTGCCAAACCGTTCTAGATCGTCAACAATATGTACACAGTCATTCTTCTTCCCGAAGGCCGTGTCATCCGAGAACCTAATCCGCAGTATCGAAAGTATAGCTTCGCGTTCGGAGAAACATATTAGTTTACATTTTAGTGACGGGCACCCTTATTTCGTGTATGAATTAGAAGACCGAAGGCTAAGGATTTCGAGAACGCTAACACCGTCTTTGAGAGTCGAACGGCTAAGTCAATAGCATCATCTATCCTGTGATTCGAAGAGTCAAACCAGGTATTCCGAGAGCAAATCCAATGAACATTATGGATAGCAGACATCTTAATGCACGGCTTGAGTATTAAAACGGAGCGACAGTCCATGTGACAACGATACCAATTTGTATAAAGTCATTCCATTTACCGAGTACCGTTCCTACCGAGAAGCTATCCCGATGTATCGAGTATATAACTTCGTGTTTAGAGAGATACATTAATATCGATTTTAGTGGCGGCACCTTAACTTCATGTACGAATTAGAAGATCGGCGGTCAAACCATCCGGGAACGATACCACCATCTTTGAGCGTCGCGCAGCTAAGTCAATAGCCTCACCTATCCTGTTATACCAAGAGTGAAACCAGATATTTCGGATCTAAACCCGCAGAACATTATTGGCGTTAGACACCATATTTCACAGCTTTAATATTAAAATAGATCGTCAATCCATTTAAGATCCTTCCCAATTTGTATAAGGTCAAACGTTTTACTGAAGAGATTACCCACTGAAAGCCAATCCCGCTGTATTGAGAGAATAACACCGTGACCAGAGAAGCTAAATAGTATAAATTGTAGTGACGGGCAACTTAATTGCATCTATGAATGAGAATATCGCGAGGCAAACTCTCCAGAACTTTACCACCTTCCATGAGTATCGCACAGCTAAGGAAATGGTTCACATATCCTGTGATTCCATATGTCAAACCAGGTATTCCGGGTGCAAATCCGCTGTAAAGAATTGGCAATAGACGCCTATATTCTCGGGATGAGTATTAGCGTAGGAAGTCAAACCTTCGGAGAACATTACCAACTGGTATAAAGTCCTTCTGTTTCCGAATACCTTCCCCTTTGTGAACATATCCCGCTGTATCGAGTGTATAACTTTGTTTTGAGAGAAACATATAGGTATACATTATAAGGACGGGCACCTGGTGTACAAATAGGAATATAGACATCATTAGGAAAGCCTTTTGAGAACGCTGCTACGTTTTTTAAGTATCTAACGGCTACGTTAACAGCACCACTTATCCTGCAATCCCAAGTGTCAAACCAGGTAATCCGCGTCTGGACCCTCTCTGCACCATTGATAATAGATACGCAATTTCAAGGTACAAATATTGAAGTGCCGAGTAAAAGCGTACCTATAAAAACCATACCTGTTGCTGTGTAGTCAGATATTTTACAGATGGCCTTAGATTCCCAGAAGCAAACCCGCTGTATCAAGCTTATAGCTCCGTATTCACAGAAGCAAATTAGTATACATTTTAATGGCGGGCACCTAAATTTCATGTATGAATATGACGATCGAGAGTCAAACCGTTGCAGAACGTTCCCACCCCTCTAGAGGGTCGCGCGGCTAAGTCAGTTGCCTCGCCCATCCTGTTATTCGGATAGTAATCCCGGTACTCCAGAAATAAATCTGCTGTACACTATTGGCAACGGACACCTTCATTCACGGTTTACATACTAAAGCAGGCCGTCAAGCCGTTGTAGAACATCACCTATTGGTGCTTCGTTAAACTTCTGACAGAACGCTTTGCACTCCGAAAAATTAACCCGCTGTTTCGAGAGCGTGACAGGGTGTCCAGACGAACGAATTAGAATACCTTTTAGTGACGGGCACATTAGCTCCATGTATGAATTAGAATTTCGATGGATAAACCGTTTCAGAACGTTTCCACCTTTTTCAATAATCGCACAGCTAAGTCAATAGCTTCACCTATCCTGTGATTCCGAGAGACAAATCAGGTACCCGAAAGTAAATCCGCTGAAGACTATTGGCAATAGACTCACTAATTCTCGGTATGAACATTAAAGCAGAGCTGCACTCCATTTGAGTACGTTACCAATTGGTATAAAGTAATTCTTTTTACCGAATACCCTACCTTCTGCGAACACAACCTCGCTGTAGCGAGTGTCCTGCACAATATTCTCGGAAGCATATAAACAGACATATCAGCAGAGGGACATCACATTTTCATGTATACATGTAAACACCGAGAGTCAAAGCGTTCGACAAGTTTAGTACCTTCTTTGGAAGTCGTACGGCTAACACAATAGCGACGCCTATAGTGTGATTCCGAGAGTCAATCCAGATTTTCGGGATTAAGACCCCTGAACTGTATTGGCAATGGTCACCTTAATTCACGGAATAGACATTAAAGTGCAGAGTCGAACCGTTTCAGAGCGATACAAATTGATATCTGACGCCTCGACGGGGGGACAGTTTTAGCTAGGACGTTTGTAGTTGCGCGCCCGTACGGTCTTGATGATGACCTCGGTCCACAAGGCCGCGGGGAGTGGATCCGCGATGCGATGACGGCAGGGTGAGTCCTAACTATGGCGCATGCCGCGGCGAAAACGAAAAAGGCGGTGTTCTAGTTGCGCGTGGAGCGTGCAATACGACGTGAACGGATAGTTCGAGCCTATCGCCGGTACACTCGAAACCGTCGCAGAAGAAGTTCGTCAACAAGTAATGGGGAAAACACGCTGCAGAAGGAATTACGTAGGGACAGCGGATCGCTGCGGCATGCCATCGCAGGAGCCAGGGCAAGGTGGTGAGAAAATCTGCTGAGGAAGATCCACGTTGACTACTGGGGACGACAATACCGACCGGTCCTTGGGTGGCTACGGGGATGGACGCCAAGGCTCACGGAGAGCATGGATTCCGACTTCGTGCGGCGAGTAGTCGTCAAACTCTTCCCAGCAGCGTCGATGACTACGAGGAAAACATCGATAGTTCCGTCGGAGGACTGGAAAGCCTGAACGGACGATCTTCTGGTCACCAGTAAGTAGCTGGGCCTGGCGGCTGGAAAGCTGGGGCTGAGTAGGACTGCGCCCGGACTCGATGGAATTCCGGAATTCCCGATTGAAGTAGCACCTCTCGGGCGTCGGTGCGGACCTCGACAACAGACAGATCGGTTTTCGACGAGGTCCGTTCACCATTGACGCCGTCAAGCGCGTCGGGTGCATGCCAGAGGCAGTCGTCCACAGCTGTTGTGTGATGTTGTCTGTGAGCCCGGACATCGCCATTGCCTTCAATGCCCTGCACTGAACCGCCGTCATGGTGAAGTAATAGAATCACAAGCTGCCGGCATTCCTGGCGTCGGTGATCCGAGGCTACCTGACCGAGAGGAATATCGAGAACCAGGGGCGGTACGACCGCGTCGTGAGGATTGTGCAATGCGATCTCTGGCCGATTCTGTGGAAGATGGCGTACGACGATGTACTGAGAGGCTTGCTCCATTCCGGCGACGGTATTACATGCAACGCCTATAACACGCTGGCGACAGCTGGCGGAGTAGAGTGGGAGAGGAGGGCGCGGCTGGATGAGCTGGGAGTCGCCTGCGTTGTGAAGAGGGTACGTCATCTGGGACTCAGGATCTCGCCAAAGAAGACGGCGGCATTGTGGTTCCAGGCCGGAACTCGCAGTGGACCATCCCAGGAAAAGGTCCGTGTGGAAAATGCCCGAATCGTGGTTAAAGGACGAATGAAGTACATGGGCCTCACGCTGAAAAGTGGGTGCCGCTTGGAACAGCTCTTCGGGGCGCTGGCACCACGACTAGAGGAAGCGACGGGGGGGGGGGCTGGGACAACTGCTGCCGAACACCTGGGGACTGGTCGAAAGAATGCGGTGCTTACACTCTGGGGTGATCAACTCCATGGCTGTGTACGGAGCTCGATTGCTCTGCTCGGAGCCCCATGGCTCTATTCGGAGCCCCATTCTGGGCGGAGGACATGATGGCCGGCAAGAAGTGCTGCGTCAGACTTGCAAGCGACCACCCGGGGCTGGACACCAAGATATTGCGAAGAATCCTCACTCTACCTTGTGATGCTTCCACGACGCTGGCGGGTTTGCTTCCGCTGAATCACCTGGCGGCCATTCCACCGATTGGAAAGAGCAACGAGAAGGATTTTAGGATTTTTAGGCCCTGCAGTTATTACGCTGCCAGGTTTCATTTATGTAAATTACGAGGCGCGATGTAGGATACGTCTAACATGTTTCTTTGTTTCGCTATAGTTATAATATTCTCGCTATCCAAGATCGGCACGGTGAAGATTACATAGAATTTTTCCTATAATCGTTTCAAGAATACCAGACGAGAATGAAACTCTAGCGAAATTGCGAAACGGGTCGGAAAGTGGTACGGGATAAAATGTTAATCAAAGGGTTGGCTATTAAAATTCTACTGTGAAGAGTCTAAGACAGCACCCGAGTAATTAAATAATGGCCCGTATCAATCTTTCCATTATAAAAATTTCGAGCGATGACGATGCATTCTTGATCGTAGTGTATAATATAGTGAATGTGCAAATGAGTTGAGACGCGATCGTTACCAATTTCTTTAAAAGCAGAACTTCAACCCCCGGTTTATCGCAAACTATGGAATTTTAAATATTTACACAAAAAATTTACACATTTTCGTCATATCCGCGCCAATGTGAGATCGCCGAATAGAATTTCGTGGTAAACAATTCAGTATCCTCGGAAAATTGTACTCAACGTTATCGAAAAGAAGCGTGATACATTTGTACTGACGGAGCATGTATTATTACCGTTGACTCCGGAATTCAGACACGAAGTATTAAAGTTCCAAAATTTTCGCGTCTGCTCGTTGAATCTGTGATGGGATGCATTCTCGCGATCAGCATACCGCAGCACAAATAGACTGATTTGCGCGATATGAAGTAGGCCAATTGACAAACACATGTTCGTGTGTCGACAGTTTACTATAAGAATATCCATAACACCTGAACTTCGTAATATGACTCTAATCGATCATTGTTATTACACCTGCTCTGCAGCCTATGCAGCAAACGCGGCGCCAAGGCAACGGAACAGAAAGAATACAAAACACGCGTAACTTTCCTTCCAGTCCGTTTTTCATCGACAAACTTTGTCCCGCTGATAACCCATTTGTCCATTTGTATCTGCTCTAACTTCAGCGGTAATTTCGCTGGCTGATTGCCTGAGAACGCGGGACGGAATTAATAGCATGAAAATGAAGAATGAAGCGGAAGTATGCAGGAATGGCACGTTTAAAAGAACCCCCGCCGCCGCCTCGTAAAGTCATTGCAGCGTATGTAGAAGTTATTCGCGAAACCATGAAACCAGGTACAACTCATCCTGGCTGCAGTCTGCAGGATCAAGGACGACTAAAGTTCCTCCGACTTTATAACGCTTAGTGCGACGAGGATAACAATTTCCGCGATCAACGCGGTCCTCTCCAGTCTTGCCTTGCATTTTCATCGAAAGCCGGACGATTTACCGAGACCAAATGCGCCATTTGCATTCGATCACATTGTTTGGAGTGTGTTTAAACGATTTCTGCGAGATTTGATATCGTCATGCTGATTTCCGTGTTATCTGCAATTCCACGTGAATTTCAAGTGGCGAGTTTTCAAGGAGAATCATCGACAAGGTGTTATAAAATATCTGAATGTATATCCCATGATTGGTCAATTCTAATGATTATCGCGACGAGCTGGCAAAGGCACAGATACAAAGTAATAATTGATGTCAATTCAAAGTGCAGTTAAATCTGTTCCATGAAATGAAATGAAACCTACCCTTAACTCTTACCCGAAGGAAAATGGATATGTATCAATTGGTAGAACAGACTGCTTATTATTTTTTTATATTATCGCCATAACTGCGGTAGTAAACCGCGGAATAATTTGCCAAACAACAATAAAGACCCACCGCGTGCTACCACAGCTCTGCATATCCAACCATGAACCACCATGTCCGAGATTGCCCCGTACGGGGGGGGGGATGACGTGGCACTCGCAATTCCGGCCTTTCCTCTGAAGACGGTATCCTGCTAGAGGCTCCTCTGGATTGCGAGTACTGTATAGCTCATAGCTTGGCTTCGCTTGTCAAAAATGAGCTCATTACATTAACACCAAATTTACAAAATAAAATCTATTCCGAAAAATACTGAAATACATCTTTGACCAAGGATTCCAATTACCAGGTTTCACCACGTGGAGGAGGCAACGCAAACGAGACCCGAACCTAAAAAGAAATAGAAAAATATAACACAAAACATGATACATAACGTACTAGAATATATAATAGAATATAAATCAGAAATTAAATTTCAATATAATTAACGAAATATGAATTATAATACGTAGTACATATAAATGATAGGAGCACAAATTGTTACATATTTGATATTTAATAGTATATAACTTTTTCATTACGACACGCGAGCTGCCTCATTTTGCGGTTTAAGTGTCGTAAAACTAGTGGAAAATGGGCCCGAGCTGCCTTTTATTGTCATATGAAATAAGATATGAATTTTTTAATACATTACGTGAGCTGTCTCTTATGGCGCTTTATGTCTCGTAAGAAGAGCATTGTATTTTTCGTCATCATCATTTTTTAATGTTACATCAAATAGCAATAATGTTCTAATACCTGACCGCGATATATCGAATTTCAGAATAATGAAGCATCGTAGTAAGCATAGTGACAAAAATAGGGATCGAAATATTTTCAACATAGGCTCTAATTCGCGATGGAAAAGATAGTCCAAGTCTGATCCAATGAATAAATCACAGAAATATATGTATATATGTATATGTCATGAGTGCTAATGTACACTAGTACATTAGCACTACCAGACACTATGTAAAATACGATAGTCATAAGACACATGCAGTACAAACCGTACCGTTTCGGACCATTCGTCCCACGACATGATGGGTAACCAGTGCAATCGTAAACATGCGACTCACCGATCGTTGACCTCTTCTACGTATCAAAGCAGCTCTGAGTTGGTCTTGGCGTGGGCGTCAAGCGGTCCTCCTCTTGGAATCTTTTTTTCTTTTCCAACACTTTCACAGCGCACTCGCGATGCCGCGTATACTTCCACACTTACTTCAACCGGTACCGAGTAAAAAAATTGCGCATACAATCCTTCGAACGTGTACGATTTAGTAATGGTGTGGTTTTAATTTAATGCAGCAGTTAGAAAAATATCTGACGTCCACTAGCCCGAAGGAAATTAATGATATAAGACGTAAAGTATTTATTCAGGTAGTAAAGAAATAATCACAATTAAAAATAGAATGAATTATTAAAAGAATGGTTGTAACACTAAAAATAAATAAATGAAATAAAATCTGAAGTGTTAAACATAAATAATTAAATTAAAAATATTATTATATGTGATTAATAGATAAAATAATTTAAAAATTGTTCAAAGTGGATAATAAATAAATAAATTTAAAAAAATTATTAAGTGTGATTAATAAATAAAATAATTAACAAATAGTTAAATGCGAATAAGGAATTTATAAATTTCCGAAAATGTTAGAAGCGAATATTATGTAAATGAATTTCAATGATTATGAAACATGCGTAATAAATAAAATATTTAACAAATTGTTAAAAACGAATAAGAAATGAACTGATTCAAACGGCAACTAAATGTTAGTAGTAAACAGAATATTTAGAGAGTTGTTAAAAGCGAATTATACATAAATAAATTTTTAAAATTGCTAAAATCGAGAAATAAATAATTTAGCTGAGTAAATATTTAAAAGTGAAAGCGAAATAATTGTAGTAAATAAGTCATTAAAGAATCATTATAGCTGTATAAATTAGGTAAGTAGTTGAAGGAGGAAGGGAGAGGAATAAATTGAATGAAGTAATTAGAGACGAAAAATAATTAACTTTTTTAATTTGGGTAATTTAAGTCTGGATGTACGCGCTGCGACGTCCGTGGAAAGACTAACGTGGCCTTGCCGGGCGTGTCTACCCGGAACAGCGGTTAATCGGGATTGGAAGGGGGGGGGGCATAAACCTGAACGTCGCGAGCTTAACCGATATTTCAAAGGCTCTAGAACTGTTCACAATAATTATTAAACAGTTTATTCATAAGTATAAGCTTCCTATCATCTAGAATAACAATATAGACAGTAACTGACATATTATATTTATTTCACGTGTCATTAGATTGTAACTTACATAGATATAAAACAACTCTCTAACGTTTAAAAAGAGGAATAGTGGGAATAAATAATATTCATCAGAAGGACCCCATATATCCCATGCCCATCAACCATCGTAAATTAAGTTAAAATTCTCGTACTTAACAAATGCCACGAATTAATTAACTTACGTTTAATATATATGTTCCGTTCATTTTTATTAGTACATTCATAAACTTCCTTTGAAATATGCTTAATGATGAAGTTCATAAGGCTGGTGTATTTAATTTTGTAAATATACCGATGATAAAATGATGAATTACGTGATAAACATAGCACTGACCGATTGTTTTCTATGGCGCAAGAAAAGTCTCTCCCAGTTTCACGAATTCGACATGGAATAGGAATTCAAGCATGAAAACAAACGGAATAAGCCGAAAACCGTAAATGTCGAATTATCGAATTACTTACCCATGCCAGTTTCAAGGCAATTACGATTTTCAAATTGTTTCAAATATACTTATGCATATTATGTTTAATGTCTGAACAACCTAAATTACAAGAAGATCCATATCAATCTATTCTCCCAAAATTAGCGAGTGAGAATTAACAACCTTACGATCGCAACCCAATCAGCTCGGATCACATGCTATATCATTCGTAATTGTATCTTCGGTATTGGTTATGTGTGACATAACTGTAGCGATACGATTAGAAATGATATGTGAAATAATGCCGATTGCCCAGGTCTCAAAACGTGATGGTGCTGGAAATGGAGATCCACCCTATTCACGTCCCATCCAACCTCCATCCGCATGATAATTTATTAAAATTTTTGAAAATTGTCCATTCGATGCAACATTACTATGTTTCATCTTCGACCGCTTTGCAAACGAACGGCAAAAAGGATTGAAGAATAATCGACGCGGAAAGATAAAACACAAAGTAAAAAGCACACTTCGCCCATTCTAGAATTATATTAAGCATTTAACTAGGTACATAACTCCGAGAGACATTATTTTGTTCCTCAATCAATATTTTACATTTTCATTTGTATAAGATGTTATGAAACTAATAAGCTCAAACAAGAAGTGGACCACATTTCGTTCCTGAAATAAGTGTTTACCTTTTCATGGGTATGAAAGCGTAGAATAATTGATAATAAAAAAATGAAAAAGTCCTACGCCACGTGAAATAAAATGTCTCGCTATGGTTTTAATTCATTTTCCTAACTTTATGTTATAATTCGTAATACTGCATAACCTGAAATATATATGAACTTAATTGCTAGAACGCATAACTACCATTATGAAAGTTAATCATAATAATGCTTGGATAAAAATGTTATATTACTTAAATTCTAATGTACATATCATTGAAGTACATATCCCTGTTTTCATACAAACTCCTCACTTAAATACTAGAACATTCACGTACATATATATTACTTGAACGTAAATCATGTTTATAATTAAAAATACTCCGTACATATCTAAAAATCATATTCGCTCTACCTATCAAATATCTAAAACGTTAATCGTACCTGTGTTGAAATCTAATTGTAGTAAAGAAAAAAGAGAGTATACTGTGTGCCTGCGATCCATCGGAGGTCCACAAGAATACCTGCAACAAATTAAGTTTAAAAACATTCCCTACATAAATCAAAATATAAATCGCACTGCTTATCAAATATCTAATGGTTTAACGCTTTACCAAATCAAGTATCATACTTACGATTTAAAGTGTTCCCTACCTAATTAAAAATCCAATTCGCTCTACCTGCCAAATACCTAAAAGGTTAGTTCTACCTATGTGAATATCTAATTGCAATAAAGAAAAGGAGAGTACCATGAGGCAGCCTTCCCTCGGTGATCGATAAGAATACCTGAAATTGATTATACCATGATCCAACCTACATAAAAATCGAATTATAATGAAGAAGAAACAAGGTAATATCATGAAACTGCCATCCATGAATGGGCCATATGAGTACCTGATACAAGATTTGTAAGCGCTACCTATATAAGAAATGATATTCACTCCTGTACATGATAATATATGAGTATATACCCAGGAGGGGAGGGAGTATAACCTACCTATTAGGAATATAGCATTATTCACCCTACCCACATAAATAATTAAAAATTTATTTCCGAATCGTATCTATATAAAAATCGCAATCAAACAAGGAGAAAGGGTAAAATATATGACGATGGTGAGATTTGCATCTCTTTTCGTCGTCTCCGAAGGTCTCACAATGTATCCTGAGTCATATGAAACTACAGAATAATTAGTAAAATTATACAAGATGTAATTAAATACAGTAATGAATATATGATTACAAATAAATAAATGAAACTCACACGACACTACCTTCCAATCTATTTCCCTTTGTGTGTATTATTCCGCTTCTGGGCCCCTGATGAACTAGCATAATTTCAAATATTAGAAATGCTGTCAAATATAGCGATAGGTGCATTGTATACCTGAAACAGACTTATGCACTGGATGAGTAGAAAAAAGAAAAATTGTTATATTGGTAGCAGAAAGAGAATAAGTTATATTTAAAAGCAACATTAACGATATTAGAACAAAATTTTTCCGTGACTTCAAATTAAAATGACCACACTTTACTGTAATTTATTTACAAAGAAAAGAAACATAGCAAGTAAGAGACAGCTATTTAGCCAGACATAAAGAAAATTTTACTTGTACGAAGATTTGAATTGCAAACACGAAACATTTTACTTGCAATACTTTTATTGAAAGTAAAATAAGTTTCGCGAATGAATTTTGTCCGATACAATGCAACTTCGGACATTCTTGAATTGATCAACAAAAAATAGAAGTTGCGCCGGTAAAAAAATTAATCTAGCTATAATCAGACTCTGTACTTCTGACTGTAAAATATGAATGCTGGCTGTCATTTCAAGTGAATGTATAGGCTAGAATATGTCATCATTTTGCAAGCATGATTGGAAAAAGTTTAATCATTTATGGAAGAAACAGATAGTATCGTAAACAGGCAAATAAATAAGTCAGCAGTGTTTTCATTTACAAACATTTCGGGAACAGATGGCCCTGAAACTCAAAACGCGATGGCAGCAAGATGGGCCGCCGAAATTAAAATTTTCACTCGATAAACGCGTGAACAAAGTGTGAGTGAAATATTCCATGTCTTGGAACTCTAATTTGCTAAATATATAACATAGAATATTCAAGAAACCAATCGCAAATAGTGCTTCATAATATTTGGAGTAAAAATGAATTTAATATTTTCAAGGAATTACTGACAAAAATATATTTATCCAAAAAAAAAAAAAAAGAAAAAAAAAAGAGAAGTGAACAGACAACTCGCGAAAATGAACATACGAAGATATATTAATCACGCAACACAAACAAATACTACTTTATGCACTCACATGAGAAAATACGCGACACTAATAGCGAAGAATGGGCTGTCATGTTCAGGCTGCTGATATGTGACTCAGAAAGAGGACTCGATCCACAGCCCAGTAGAAGAATATTGGGTGTTACGTATTCGCATCACAACTCGAAAAACGCGATCATACATCAACGTAACGCTAACATTGAATGGAGGTGATAAAAAAATTCGCGATAAAGTTGAACGCAACGCTAATTCCTGAAATGAATTTAATAAAATTTGTCGATTCTACATGTATAAGAAGCTACTTTAAAAATCTCCCGATTAGTAAAAGTCGCAACTGTACAAACTAAATGCAAGGCCAATCAAAATTCTATAGTATTTATTATTAGCCGATAATTCATACACAGGGGTACCAAAAGCAATCGCGATCTCATAATTCGCAAGGCTCAAACAAACGAGATCGTTACTCCTTCGTAACTCTAATTCAAACCGAACTCATTTGATCACAGCTCTAATTATATCGCGGTGGCTGTCTCCGTTGCAGCTCTAACTAAACTCCCGCAATCTTCGTCTCCACCACAACTATAACAAAAATTGCAAATTCTGGTCCCTTTCTCAACGCTAATTCAAACCGTGATCAATTGTTCGCAACGCTACATGAAAGAGCAGCAATTTGCCCATATCATGTTGACATACTGTTGAACATAGCCAGTAAACAAAATGCAACAACTACTGCTACTACTACCACCTCGTGACAGTTCGTCGGGCAGCCTCTGCTTTTCTCTTCGGGCGCCATGCCAGCTGAATCTAATATCTAGGCTCGAGGATATCGAATCGCAAACCAAAGAAGAAGAAGTAACAAGAAGTATAAATCGCGGAACAGATCGGATTGCACAAGGACGAGCAACGAACACAGCGATCGCTGTACCGCACATCTGCAAAACTTCGAGCGGGTACACGTTTCGATTCGGGGTCTGTCTTCGCGACCGCGACCGCGATGGCTACCAAATTGTAGTCAAACTTGAAAATATCGATCAGTGATGCCATTCACGTATGGGGAATCCCAAATGTGGCATCTACACCGTCGGCTACTCAAATTATATTTCCTGAAACAGATTGGACACGCGAAAACATTCCCATCAGCCCAAAGTCATTGCCATCATGCCCGGCGTTACCTATTTATAATTAACTCACATACCAGAATGTACTCCACCTTCCTACTTAGCCCTGTATTTAAAAATGACAAAATCAGTCATTCAATCACGCCACAGTCCACGGTTCTCAGACGAAAACCCGGGTGCAAGGAACTACAATAGAGAAGCCGTCCTGAGACACCGCCGACACCCAGGAGGGACACATTACGTTCATACTCTAAATTTTACGCACTATTCACTGAAATCGGCTGACGATGTCTAATGCGTAAATCGAGATTTTGTCCCTTCCCGAGAAACGAAATTCGTAACCAAACAAGTGCGGAAATTGGTATCATTACCGTATTTATACGATGCATAATCTACCGTATTTAATGGAAGATTCTATATCCTAATCGCACACACATGACGGAAATACGTCGCGCACGATACACTAACTAATCGTCAGCCGCCGGAAAGATTAATGGCTTATGATCTAAGGTCATCATACCATTTCCCAATCACACACCCAATTTGATCCGGGGTACGTGAGTGAGACATTGGCAGTGAGCATGGAAGGGGCTAAACCAGAAAATCCTTATCTAAAGACATGATTAACATATATACGGTTTATGTAACGGGCCAACTTTCTTTTATCTTGCAATACTTCAAATAATCCACAATGATTTTAATTGGCGAAATGATCAAATTATTGAAATTTTATTATCGAAACAAAATACTGATGATGAACAAATAACTTATTTGTGAAAGCATAGACTGTATGTAATGATTTTAATTGACTGTGACAGACTTTATTCACTCCAATTTAACAATCAGTAAAAACAACTTGAGACGATTTCCTAGTCAAAGCACATTTTCGAAAACATTATTGCTCAAAATTATTGTTTTGGCCTCAAAATCTCTGTGTCGCGAAGCGTTTTCGAGCACATCATATTCAATGCATTATCGAAGGAAAGAAAGTTGACTCCAATATTGATACGTATCTAATTTGACTATAATTTATGGTATGGAAATCGAATGATTAATTAATTCGACATTAACGATAATGGAATATGCAAAAATGATGATTATACATATCATAGTATCAAAGTCGAAGGGCATTCGACATCTACTGTACAACGTATTCAAACACATCGGTATTAAAATATTTATGTAAATATTTCTCTGTAATAAACAATACTGTACTATTTATGATACCAGTACTTCGCATGACAATATACTAACTATCCCTACTTTTGTTATCATTATTCAAAAACGCGATGTGCACGAAAACCTATCCTGAATTAGTAAAAAAAATACACAAAAGATATTGTTACTACTCCGAAATATAATAAACATCCGCGGTAACTATGCTCAGCTAGAAATTCTGCGAATACAACCAGAGAACGGTGCCGATTCGGACATACGACATGATTGAGTGACGGGACGAATCAAACTGCATGCGACAAACCGATGATGCGATGAACTGTGGCTGCAACTGCTGATGATTGCAGATAGTTTGAATTATTACTCTGAGGAAAATTACGACGACGTTAGCAAATAATCGCGATCGAGATACAGCAACATGCGAGTTATTTTAACTTCTTACTCGAATATGACGCGTTTAATGAATATATTTTGAGGAATCAAATATTAAATGTGGATAATAATATAAAACATTGATCAAATTACCACTTATTCGAAACCTCTCACAACGTTATAACAACACGTACGAATTACGCAGAAGCCCATCACGCGACCACGACCAACGGACGAATCTCCTTTATTCACGCTGCAGCCCGTTAAACAAAGATTTTAGTTGCATAATTATTCGTCACGGAGCGGCGCATTCTACGCATAATATGTAATTTATCGAACATTAAATATGCAATGTCCACGCTCGATCCGCGCGATTCGTCAGCGGCGAGCGCATCGCGGCTCGGCCGCTGCAATGTTTGCGCCGATTTGCCGCGACACTATTCTTCTCTTCGGCCAGTTCCAGTCAAGCCAAGAGATTCGGCTGCTGCAGTCGCCGCGAAACTGCATCGTTATTTGAGATCTCGCTGCCGTCGTAAATCGCTCGGCAGGGGCGCGACCCGCCTATATTTCGGCGAAGACAAAGAAGACTTGGCGCGTCGCGATGGCCGTTCCCGACGAACTGTTCCACATAGCTTCGTTGACTAAGATCTGAGATTGACGCCACGACTTCGAGCACAATGCCGCCGTATGACTGCCGCGATCCGGATGCCTTCGAGTGCCATTTGCATAACGCGGGTGGATCACTTCGCTGCGAGACGTTGCTGTTGCTCGTGCGAGAGATAATCACGCAATGGAATCGAAGAGAAATTGGAGAGAAATCGTTGTCTCTCTGTGAATAAAACTCTGAAAGTACAAGCGGTATCGAAATGACTAGGTTGGATCTCACTTTATTTGGAACCATCGGATACAGGCGGCTACATTTTACAAAGTCGATTCATCTTCCGATAGGAGCATAGTAATTTACACTCGTCTTTCTCAATTACGTTCATTCGATTAATGTTGTATATGCACGTCGAACTTTAGTGGAAACAACATGTGGGTAGTCCTAATGCTAATTTTATGTATTGTTACTTAAGCATTTTATACAGTTTGATAATATTCCATGTATCATTAATGATAACGGCCTACAATCTCCTCAGTTTTCTATGGACCTGACCAATCGCGACGTATACCTCGTAGTTTCTGTCGTACAAAATGCCGAGTATTTTGCCGCTTCGTTTGATTATAGTAAGCATGCAGTCTCCGAAGACTCAGGGTACACAGGGACACGCGTGTGGGACCTCGGGTTAGGCTAGTCCGGGAAGGTTAGGCACTTGGGAAGAGTGCGAAGATTTAATCGAGAGCCGAGAACATTCGGCGAAGTTCGATGACGCGGAAGTAATCCCGAGACTTCTAGGCTAGTCCGTAAGTCCTCCGTGACTCTTGTGATTTCAGTTTGACGGTACCAGGGAGTATAGAGAATTCGCATACTCTCACAGAGTCCGGAAAGGTCGGCCTCAGTTCGGAACCGTTCTACCGCATCGCGTGTCAATCGTTCAAAATGGTCGATTACTTTCGATAGCTCATTTCTCCAGCCATCCTCGCCCCATCCATTTTCCTTACACCGGCTAAATAGCAGAGATGGAGCACTTCTCCATTTAACGAGCTACCAGCTTGAGGATTTACACTGCGTTAATTCATAAGAGTGGGATAATTCGGCGAGGTGGCATCAAAGGCAAGTCCGCGAGATTAGTTTGCCGAATTAATTATTGCGATATCGCCAGACAGGAGCGAAAACGAAGTTTCTTGCCCGCTTCAAAATTCTAATTAACCGAAACACGCTTACTAATCTCAACACAGAGGGTGATTAACACGATGTTTCATAACGCCATGTTAATTACCACTCGCGTGGCAAATCGAGTGCGGCGTCTCCCCCTCGGTACAGCCTCGACCTAGGAGGAAACTCCCGAATCTGTTCCTTTTGGCATTGCCCCTAATCGAAACCACCGCCTTTTCGAATGGGTCTCGATGAGTTTCAAGGCCCAAAAGTTCATCGAGGCTCGTTGGTATCATTTCTCCGTTTTTTCAAAGGTGCATTGAAGCAATCGAAGTTTCCATCGCGGTTAATTCTAGGGGAACAAGGGAGGAAGGGACTGCTGGTACATGGCGAACTCGCTGCTATGAATGGGGTGAATAGATAATATCGATATCGACTACGAAACAGCGCGCTCGTCTTTCGGAAATGGAAGGTCGTGCCAACGTACTTAAATTCGAGCAAGAGGGACAATATACGATTCGAATTTTCTATGAAACCCCAGATTCCGCGGTCTGCGAGATATTCGCGGAGGGGCATATAAACCGGCGCCGAGCCCCCGCCCCAGGAGAAATGCGACCCGCATCTGTCAGGAATTCCACGGGTAAGCGTCGAATTTTCTGGGGAAACCGAACAAAAGAACATGCAGCGTCATCGGCTCTGCATCTCCTCGATATCCCGCCCCGTTCGACATTCTCTCCCTCTCTCTCCCTCCGAGCTATGACCCGAATGGGCCATTCTGATGGTAGTGGCAGCTGGGTTCACCTTCTAGCCGAGCATGTTTGACTATACCTCCACTCTTCTCCGTTCTCCTTCTTCTTTTCCTCTGGGATATATACCCGGTGCATGTTCGAGAGGGATGCCTCAATTATTTCCGATGTTACAGAGGGTATAAGGGAATGAGAGTTAAATGACCTCATGTCGTGTGAGTGATGGTTTAAGGGGGGTCAATATTGTCTTTCAGATAGAGTAAAGGACTTGTTTCAGAGCTCTCATGCTTACAATTGCTTTTCACGGATGCAAAAGGTAGTCGTAATTATGCAATTGTCAGCATAAATGTGTATTATGTTTCGGTGCACGTTACAAATCGGTTGTTCTGGCGTCAATGCGTTTCATTTGTGACGCGATATTTTAACAGGAATGAAGAGTGCATATCTATAAACGGATAAGGAATATTTATAAAGTAAATGAATTTATAATTTATCCACTATAATAATGGAGAAGTAATAATCGGTTTTCGGCGGATCGATGGCTATATAAAGATCGCCGCCATGCAGCTCAGGTCATCTGTTGGTTCGACCTCCGACGGGTAACATCTAAATTTTCTTCGTCCACGGGTGGATAGGTGCCCGAAGCAAGGTTGTGAGTGTCTACTTAACTTCCGTACAACTCTTTTAACAATTTATTTAACATTTTTTTCTCTTGACGTCCAATTTTGTCGTCTTCAGCGTCAAATTATTTTGTCTCTTTCCAGCTTCCATTCTGTCGTCTATATTCATCCTCCCTTGAGAATTCAAATATCTTGAATAAGATTAACGCATCTCTCGCATTCCAACATTTAATTGCAGTTGCTGATTCTTCATGCCCTTGAAAACTCTAAATGATAGAGCTTGCCGCCTTATACCACCTGTTAACCAGGAGGGATTTCAAAACGAAAATATTCCATCGAAATCGAGAGGTGAAATATGGTGGAAACATCCGTCGGGTGATTTCTCGAAACGGGCTAGCCCCGGAGAAGTTTGCCCGTGAAAATATCGATAACGGAAGAAGCCATAGGTATCCATCCAATGCGTACGTTCGCCGGAATTATTCGAAGAGCCATGTAAGCGAAAGCTGTCTGTCGACTTTCGGTATCGAGACGATTGCATACAACCGGAGCGGTTTCATGTGCGGAAAAATCAGGGGTACAACGAACATCACGCGGGGGGATAAAATGAGGCGGGAAAATGTGTAAACGAATGGAATTTGACGGGGCGGATTGTTTCGCATAATGCCTGGTCCGGTATTCGGTGGTCGAAAAAGCAGCGACATTATTCCGCTCAGCGTTTATTTCTACGCTATTGCCGTAGATAATTCGTTGCCACGTGTTTGGTTCCATCTTTCCCGCAATCGAGAGCAAAATTACGTCGGGTCGCGGATAAAATTAGACGGCGTCTAGTCCGTGATACTGACGGCCCGTTCTCTGCCCAAATTATATTTCTCGACTTTCGGATCCACCAAATTTCCAGCCGTTCCCGTTTTATCGTCCCTCGCGGATGAGCCGCTGCTATATCCATGTTTCCGTCGGCCGTGTTTCATTACCGGCGACTATCTCTATACACAGCTTCCACGCGTTTCCGACACATCGTGCTGCTGTAAACAAGCTTTGCTCGGCTATAGCATAGCATAAGTCGAACAACTCGATACGAACAGACGTTGCACGGAAATAGTATGCAAATACATTGGGGCTATTGCCAATAGAAATCCAACCTGACGATAGGAAAAATCTCCCTTCATCCTCCTCATTTTCTACTCCAGATATTCGATCCTCATATAAGGTTGTTTATCAATAGAACCACGAATAGAATGCGAATCCACGGATAGGAATTGTGCGACAACAAGCTGGAAGGTTCGTTCTTATTTTAAAGGTTAGGGAAATGAATCTGGAACTTATCAATGCCTATTCAGTGTTCCGAATAATCGAAACCCGTTTTGTCAGTATACGCATATTTATGTTCCGTATCTGGGTATCGCGGGAATGTGGGAGTATTGAAAAACGAGGGGCAATATCGTGACAAAAAGATGGTAAAATCCAAAGGGGAAACCTCGAACAACTTGCCATCTGGAATGATCTGTCTAGGCCAGTACAAAGTATGCAACAGCAAGCAGGGCATCGTACCCAAGACACGTGAGAGGGCAGAGTAAGGGGGTCTCTCATCAAAGGAACACTTCTGCAAGTTTGATCAATTAAATGTCTTAAACCGAGGTAGCAATTTCTAATGATATATTTAGAATATTTGGACACGAGCTAGTCTGTTAGTCTGGCAAAGGGGATTCAAAGCAATTAGTGGGAAGCAACGCGTGAAACAACATACCTGGTCATTGTTGGAACAGCATTCCCAGTCTCCTTGTCTCTCAGTTCGTTTCGCCTTGAGCACGTGTTCGGAGCAGACATCACGGCAGTCGATATTCGAGAGATAAGCACTCGCGATTGGTGCAATAGGTATTCTGCCATGTCGCTAGAATTGCATACCGAATCCTCGCCGTTCATGCATTTACGGTCGCGGACGATTCTTCGCTCGGTAGACATATCATATCGCTCCCGCGACACGCAGGGACGACGTCTACTACCTACCCCCTCCCTTGGCCTGTGCCAATGGACGCACTGGGGATGTATTGCAATACGCAACGCGGAGAATATTATCGTGCGGGCCCTATTGAGCATTTAGGAGCCGCCAAAATTACGCGGAAACTTAATTCGCGCCAATCCTTCAGCGCGTTCCATTCCGCTCAACAAATCACGTTTAATCGTTCCCTCCGTACGCCTTCGAGATCAATTTAATTAATGTTATTGCGAATAATTAAAAGGGGAAATACATTTGGCATTCCAGTCGGTGGCTGGAAATTGGTATATCGAACGATATATCATTCGAATACTATTCCATCAATATAGCATCGCGTCAAACGTATGAATATTTAATTTTTACCTCACTCGTGGGAGCAAATAATGAGCGTTAATGGTTTTGTCCTTGATAAATGGCGGAAATTGTTTTTTGCATTTTCCGCCCCATTCTCCAATGCAAATAACGGAGTGGTAAGCTGAAACAACGACGCACCGACGAATTAAAGGAGAGTGCTAAAATCTCGAATCCCTGTAATAGGCTGTAAACGACAGCATATTTGCAGATTTCTGTAGACAATTACGTCAGAGAATAAAACATCCTACCCTCGCTCTGCCAAGAAATAACAGCAATATGGTGAAAAATATCTCAAAATATGAGAATCCCAGTAAAATGAGGAGATCAGCAGAAATTTATATAAGCGCGAGGATGCATGATAATAAGTTATTAGAATTTAAACTCGACATTGAGAATGTACCATCGACATTTTGCATATAAATTGTTGGACGTGAGTCCGCTCAAGGCAACTTTCAGCTTCGATTTGGTTCGCGGTGTCGTAATAAACGGTACATCAATTCTGGCTGCCCTTTAAACAGAAACAAAACGATTGTCGCGCGATCTGCCTGCCGTGTGTGGTATTCCGCTTGTTTACCTGGAGCAAGAGTACGGACGTATTCGCATTTGCGGGACAGTGGAGCAGTACGCCGTGGGTTTGCTCGACTGAATACGTAAATACTTGATTATGAGGGGAAAAGCTCGATTGGATGAGTTGCGTGATCTCGAAGCATTCCTCGCGATGTGTTGAGGGCAGAATTGGCCGGATTGGTGCCGAGAACCGGAATATCACGCTTGCTTATATATCGCCGAATACGCGGATTACAGTATTACGGTTTTGTGTTTAAATTACAGCAGTTTCTCCGTCGGAAACTTGGAGGCATCCGCCGCGAAGCGTGTATGGAGGATTGCTCTTAGGTCGCAGAAGCTTGCGCCATTAATAATTCGATTCCGGCATATAAAGCTGCGCGGTCCGCTGCAGTTACGCGTAGGATCGCAGAATGAAACGTGTCCCGCGACTTGCTTCGGCCACGTAGCGGAGTGAAAACGCAACTGCATCTGGAAACGAACGGTTTGCGAGGTTGGTAGCGGCGTCGGCAAAACGGGATGTGCGGGAATCGCGTTCACGGGGAAGATTTAAGACACCCAAGAAAATACAGATGCACGTAGAAATTTCCATGCCGTGGAACTTCACGGAGATGTACACTTAGAAATGTCGTTCGCCTTGTCTGCCGATGAAGTTATGGCAGCTCGGAAGCACCTATGCCTCGCGGCGAAGTTTTACCAGCCTGTTCGTCGTACGTTCGGACTTGGCGTCGGGGAATTATGTGCCAGACGGAGTGTTCCTTGCCGGCCTACATCCCGTCATCTATCGGATCGTTCCGTCGCCCGAAATAGGACGCCTGGCATCGAGTGAACAGAACATTTGCATTTCCCGATATCTTCCCCCGCGATATTAGTTTTCAAGGCTTCGAGAATACGCGGCTATTTATAACACGATCCGCGAAGGATTAGGCCATTTACGAGACACCGCCATCAGCAGCGCAGGTTAAGTACGGGGAACAGCTACGCCTGTCTGGCCCTGTATTACTATATCCCTGGTTGAAGGTAATGGTTACACATAGCTTGTATTGCTAATATTCACGGCGATATCCTGTGGATGACCGAAAAGCTTGTTGAAGGAATAACTGGTATGTAGTGCATTAGCCGACCCTGACGCTATTTAACCGGCCATATTATATCTTTTTCATGAAATTCCCTAGTATAACTGGCGACCGGGATGTCAGGCGCCTGTCACCACGGTCTTCCAGTGACAGTCGTTCCCCCGACCAATCACCAGCGGTTCGACTTGGCGGCTGGCTATCGTAGGACCGAGACTGTCCCGCAATTCCTTCCACCAGGGCCCTACACTCTGGGTTAGTTCACTTTACTCTTACCCATTCTGCGGCCTCCTTGTGTAGCATCACTTGCTCGCAAAATGCGACAATCCTGCCATGACATCTTCTTCTCCACCATCCTATTGATAATGGCGGAGAGCGACGAAATCGACAGCAACAGGACTCAACCCGTGTGTACGGCCGCCTCCGGCAAGGAACGGATGCTTATGAGGGCATCGAACGTGGATCGTCCTCGCCGGAAGCAGTACTGTTTGTCATCGAAATCCGGGCCCATGACCTGCTTCAATCGGATTGCCAGTATCCGCTCGAGGAGTTTGCCAGCCTTGCTGAATGGGCAGGTGGACCTGTACGCCGTGTGGGAGTCGGGGGTCTTACCCTGCTTCCTGACCAAAACAACACATACCACCTTCCAGAATATGGGAAACTTACCTGTCTGCTGGCATTCGTTCAGCTGCTACATCGTCCTGTCACATAGTGCACTCTGGGTGAGCGCTAACGCACGGCCCGGAATACCATCCGGTCCCGGATCGGTCTCTCTCGCCACGAGTTTTCGTGCCAGCAGCTCTAGTTCCTCCCTGCTGACTTCGAGGTCGTCCGTCCTGGTAGTCCCGTCCGACGACTGGGCCATCGATGCCCCCCCCCCCTCCGCTTTGTCATCGTAGCCGGCGGGAAAATAGTGTCGACGATTCGCCGTACGAAAGCGGGTTCCATGCTTTCTGTCAGCGGAGCGACCTAGGCCCTTAGCTTCCCTAGTACGATCCGGTAAGCCCGTCCGCAGGTCTCGTCGATGAACTTCCGCAGCAGGTCGTGCCAACTGCGGACCTTAGTCGGAGCGACATTCTGGTCCGTCTGTACTCCCTGTGCTGCGTGGCCTTCACATCATTTCTTGTCATTCTCCTGCGACGGGCACAGGGGTATCGGCGTCGGGCGAAATTTACGCGTTAGAACAGAACTGCGAGCTCCTCGCCCCACCAGTACATCGAATTCATCGGCTTAGCTGCGACCCGTGGCATGGTTATGTCGCACGCTGGCGTCATGACATCGTGGAGCCATTCTGCGTCATCCAGGGAATCGTGGTCATCAAGTGTTACGATCGACCATAACTCCACACGTGCCTCGCCTAGTAGTGTGTCCACGTCGAGTCGTCTATTCCTCCATCGCGTCGCTGCTAATCTTCCAGTTTATGTCTGGCACCCGTGGGGGCTCCAGTCCACGTTCTCCTAATCTTCCTCTTTCTAGCACGGAGCACTCCATGCTAATGAAGAGGTGTATGCTCGGGGTTTCCACCTCGTAGGCCACTCTCCAGCGCTTTACTCGTTGCACGGCAGCAGGGGAGAAAAAGGACAAGTCCACGGTGGACATGCCCTGACGGCCTCGCGCATGTGTTGGTAGAGCCCCGGTTGAGGAACCGGAGCTCCGATCTGGCTGCCCAGTCGCGGAACGCCACGCCCCTCTCGTTCGCCCTTGGTGAGCCCCGGGCCGATGCGTGGGTGTCCCCAGAACACCAGGACATGTCTCACCACTCGATGTAGCAGTATGGACGAGGGGTTCCGGTGTTGCACACCACACCGTCGCGACCATACCGTGATGGTCGTCGAATCTATTGCCATGGCCGATACACTGTACGGCTCGCCGACCACAGCAATGACAATGTGAAACTACGCGAGCGACTGTGCTAAAAGATGCAGTAACACTCTGTTATTGTTGATATTGTCCTGGAGGATGTAGAATTGTAGACGCAGTCCATGGTCTCTTCCAGACCCGCCGCCGCTCCTGTCGTTCTTGAAGCCTTTCCGCTTCCAACTGGCCTCGCTACTGTACTCTTCGTCTTCTTCGGTGTGGGAGGAGAGCAGGCATTACTGTCCTGTGTTCGACCTACAGGCAATGGGTTGCACAGACCTGGCACTTGTGTGCCGGCACGAGGCACCCATTGAATTGACTTAATGCCCCTGTTCCCTGCATCTGAAGCAGAACACGCTTTTATCTGTGCTGGCGGGCCATCCTGCACTAGCGTGCCCAACCTCTAGGCACTTGACGCACTAGAGATGGCGAGCCTCCAGTGCTTGTANGCTGTCCAGGATCCTGCGGGCGGCGGCGAGTGGATATTTTACCCTGATTGTCTCTAGACCGGACGGGGATAGACGGATTTCCACGCATCTGATCATGGAAGGGCTGCTGGCTCGTTTCTTTGTCAGTGTCTTCACGACCTTTTGTGTGGCTTCGGCGTCGTCTTGACCCCCATCCTGTTGCTCAACCGTATCAGCCGACAGGGCCACTATGACGCCCAAGTCTTGCAGGGCCATCCATATTGTGCCTGCTAGGCGTTGGGTCGTCCTCCTCTCGGCCTCTGGGCTTCCTGACTCAAGTATGAGGTCCTCTGCGACGGCTCTTCTTGGTTTCACCTCTACAATCTCCAGGTCCTGCGTATTGATTTTTCTACTCGCCGATGCCGTTCCCTTGACATACCCCTCCACGGACGGGATAATGAGTGCTAGGGTTATCGTCGCTCGTGCAGAAGCCCTTTGCATCTTAACCTTACGCTGCGGTTGCTTCGCACATGCCGCTTGGAGGCTTCAAGTCAATCTGCTTCTAAATGGATGCTAATTAGATTCTCTGAACACGAAGTTATACTCTTGATACAGCGGGTTAGGTTCTCGTATGATATGGCCTTCTTTAAAATGTTTCAGTCAATATCAAATGGAAATATTCTCCGACTGCTTGACTCTCTACTTTAATATTCACACCGTGAATTAACGTGTTTATTGCCACTACTGATCAACGGATTTACTCCCGCAATACCTGGTTTGACTCTCCGAATCAATGGATATGGGAAGGTATTGACATAGACCTTGGTCTTTCAGACAGCGCGGTCGTGGTATCGATCGGTTTGACACTCGATCTTCTAAGTCATAAATGAAAATAATGTGCCCATCACTAAAATGTGTACTAATTAGTTTCCCTGAACATGAAATTATACTCTCGATTCAGCGGGTTAGGTTCTGCGAAGGCAAGGCCTTCGGCAAAACATTTGAATTTTTCCCAATCGGTTACACTCTCAAACGGATAGACGCTCTACATTTATATGCAAACAGTGAATTAAGGTGTCGGTTAGTTATATTATTAAGCAGATATACTCCGGTAATACCTGCTGTGACTTTGGGAGTCTCAAGATAGGTGAAGGTATTGACTTTGCCCTCCGACTCTTATGGATGGTGGTAACGATCATGAATGGTTTGATACTCGTTCCACTAATTCATACAAGAAGTTAAGTTTCACGACACGAAGAAGAATATTAATTTGTCTTTCGGATCGCGTAGTTATACACTCGATGATGAGGTTTCGTTTTTCGGAGGGAAAGATCTTCGGTTAGACGTATGACGTTACTGCAATTGTTATTGTTCACCCACGGCTTGACGGCCTGCTTTAATATTCGAACCGTAAACAAATTTGTCCATTGTCAATAGTGTACAGCGGATTGACTCCTGGAATACCTGGTACGACTCAAGGAATAACAGGGCAGGTGATGCTATTGACTTAGCAGTACGACTCTTAGAAATGAGCTGCCGTTCGTGAACAGTTTGACTATCGTTATTGCTATTCATACATGAAAATGAGGAGTCCGTCGGCGAAAATGTCCACTAATTTGTTACCGTGAACATTAAACAGGACACTCTAGTCTGCGGGTTAGGATCTCGGATAACAACGTATTCGGTAAAGAGGACGATAATATAATTAACCGATACTACACAGTAGTGTCGATGCGGTCTGCCATATGGAACTAAAGGGCAACTCCAGCCGTGACGCTCATGAGGCGTAGGTACGTATACAGAGAATCATATGAAATAACAGCAAGTTTATCAAAATATTGTCTTACACGTACACTCAACTAATTCCAATGACACTTTTACTGAGAAATACAATACTGTATAATTAAAATTGAAAATTTTAATAAGAATCGTCAATATCAAAACAGCAAATTACAGAATGTATAAATATGTGGAGGACTGAGAAAAAATGCATGCGGCACAAACCCAATGTTATAGAAATTAACGAATACAATCCAGTATTGTTGCTTCGATCTACCGAACGCAACTGCGAGACCACTACAGTCGTGGCGCACCGGCACCGCAGCTACATATACAGACAATCATGTAAAACAGCAACAAGCTTAACAAAATATTGTCACAAACGTAAACTCACTTAATTCCAACGGAACCCAGATAAGAAATACAATTTTTTAAACTAAAAATTCGAAATTCTGGAAAAATCGAAAATATCATAACTGTAAATTACAGCACGCGGAAATAAATGGAAAATTGCGACAGAATGCATACAGTACCATATTATGGTTAAACAAATTAACGGAGACAATCCCGCAGTGCCGCTTCGACTTGCCGTACGCAACTACAGGACCTCGCCAGTCGTGACGCACCGGCTGCGTAGGAATGTATACAGGCAATCATTAAAAATAACATCAAGCTTATCAAGATATTGATAGAATCGTAAGCTCAACTAATTCAAAGGCATTTTTACAATGAAATACAATTTTTGATACTAGAAATTAAAAATTTCGAAGATGATTGTAAGACGAACAAAGAAAATTTTGTTGAAAATCAAAAATATCACAATAGTAAATGACCGTATTTGTTAATAAATGAAAGACTTGGAAATAGTGCATGCGGGACAATATCAATTTTGAAGAAATTAACGAATATCGTCCAGTAGTGGCCCTCCGTTCTTCCGCACGTTACTGTAAGAACTCTCCAATCGTGACTCGCAAACAGCGTAGGTATGTATACAGACAATCATATAAAATGAATATGAGCTTTACGAAATGTCGTCATGAACCTACTCTGAACTAATTATAAAAGGTCTTTCACTATAAAGTACAATTTTTCAAAATTAAAAGTGAAAATTTGGAAAAAAATCGAAATTATCATAACAGTAAATAAGAGTATGTATAAATAAATGGATGAATGGGAAAGAAGGCATGCGGTACAATAACGAAGATGAAGAAATTAATGAAGGTTACCCAGTAGCGCCGCTCCGACATGCTGAACGCAACTACCAGGCCGCAACAGTCGTGTAGCTCCGGAAACGTCGGTACGTATATAGACAATCGTATAAAATAACAATAAGTTTAGTAATGTAACCTCATATACGTACACTTGTCTAATTCCAAGGATACTATTAGCAAGAAATAAAAATTTTTATACCAAAAATTGAAAATATTGACGAAAATCGAAAATATCATTACAGAAAATTACAGTATATGTAAATAAATAGAACACTGGGAATGAATGCATACGATGCAATATTTTGGTCACGGAAATTAACGAATGCCATACAGTATGCCGCTCCGTTCTGCCTTTCGTAATTACAGGACACCACCAGTCGTGTCGCTCCGACACCTTAGGAACGAATAGAGATAATCATATAATGTAACAAAGAAATTAACAAAATAATGTCACAAATGTAGAATCAGCTAATGCCATCGACACTTTTACTATGATATTTAATTTTTGTAATAAAAATTGATTATATTGAAAAAAAAAACCGAAAATATCGTAACAATATATTAGAGTATGTAGATATAAGTAGAAAACTGGAAAAAAATGCAAACGGTACAAAATTAAGGCTATAGAAATTATCGAAGACCATCGAATAGTGCCACTCCGATCTGCTGAACGTAACGACAAGGCTTCGCCAGGCTTGTGATGCGGCAGCGTAGGGTCGAATAAAGACAAACATACACAATTGATATAATCTTACCAAAATAATGTCATATACGAAAACAGAACTGATTTCAAAAACACTTCTGCTAAGGAATACAATTTTTTAAATTAAACATTAGATATATTGAAAAAAGTCGAAATATCATAAGAGTAAATTAAAGTATGCAGATATAAATAGATAACTGCGAAAGAATGTATACGGTACAATATCATGGTTAAAGAAAATAACGATGATATTCCAGTATTGCCGCTCCGATCTGCCGTACGCAACGACAAAACGTCGACAGTCGTGTCACACCAGCAGCGTAGGCACGTATAGAGACAATCATATAAAATAGCAAAGAATGAAAATAATTTTGTCATAATCGTACATTCAAGTAATTCCAAAGACACTTTTACTGGAAGATACAATTTCTGAATCGAAAGATTGATAATTTATAAAAAAATCGAAAATCTTGTAATAGTAAATTACAGTAAGGCGTAAATGATTGGAAGACTGGGAAAAATGCATACGGGACAATATCAAGGTTAAAGAAATTTACGAAGGCCATGCAGTAGTGTCACTTATATCTACCGAACGCAAGTACAAGACAGCTGGAGTCGTGTTGTTCCGGCAGCGATGGAACATATGAAGACAATCATATAAAATACCAAAGAATTTTACAGAGTATTGTCACAAACGTACACTCAACTAATTCCAAAGACACTTTTACCAAGAGATACAATGTTTAAAATAAAAAATTGATACATTGGAAAAGAATTGGAAATATCATTACATTAAATTACAGTATGTATATATAACTAGAAAGCATGGGGGGAAATGCATACGGTACAATACAAGGTTAAAGAAATTAACGAAGACTATGCATCAGTGGCGCTCTTATCTAATGGATGCTACATCATGACCACTCCAGCCGTGTCGCTCTGAAAGCATTGGTACGTATACAGACATTCATATAATATAACAATATGTTTTGCAAAATATTGATTTAAATGTAAACTCATGTAATTTAAAATGGCACTATTGCTATGAAATACAAATTTTTAAATTACAAATTGAAAATTTTGAAAAAAGTCGAAAATATCAAAATACAAAATTACAATTTGCATAAATAACTAGAAAAATGGCGAGGAATACATACAGTACAAAATCATGGTTAAAGGAATGAAAATGGGTCATCCAGAAGTGCGGCTCCGATCTACCGAACGCAACTGCAAGACTACTGTACCTGTCGCTCCGGAAGCGTAGGTACGTATACGGACAATCACATAAAACAACAATTGGTTTAACTCAATAATAACATGAACGTAAACGCAACTAATTCCGAAGACACATTTAGTAGGAAATACAATGTTATAAACCAAAAATTGATAACTTTGGTAAAAATCGGAAATATCATAGCAGTAAATTATAGTACGTGTATATAAACGGAAGACTAGAAAAAAACTCATAGGATGCAATATGAAGGTTAAAGACATAATCGAAGACCATACAGTATGACACTCCGAACTGCAAGAAACACCAGCAGTTTCGCTCTGGAAACGTACGCAAATGCAGGACAACACCAGCAGTGTCGCTCTGGAAGCGTACGCAATTATATGACCCCCCCTGGTCGTGTCGCGCCGGCAGCGTTGGTACATGTACAGATAAAAACACAGAATAACAATAAGTTTAACGAAATAATATCATAAACGCACACTCAACGAATTACAAGGCACTTTCACTAAGATTCACACTTTCTAAAATGAAAAATTGAAAGTTTTGAAAATAATCGTAAATATCATAACTAGTTAACTCCAACTAACTCCAAATACACATTTACTAAGTAATACAATTATGTATAATAATAATGGAAAATATAGAAGGAACATCGAATGTACGAAAACAGTAAGTAGCAGTACGTAGAAATAAATAGAAGGCCGCGAAAGAATGCTAGCGGTACAATATCAAAGTTAAAGAAATTGTACGCGACCATCAAGTAGTGTCGTTCCCATCTGCCGATGGCAACTTCAAGACGACTCTAGTTGTATCCCTCCAGTAACGGAGGTTCATTTTGCAAAATATTGTCATAAACGAAAAATCGGCTAACTCAAAAGACACTTTTACTGGGAAGTACAATTCTTTAAATTAATATTTGAAAATGCTAAAAAAAATCGAATATATGATAGTAGTTAAATACCGTTTGTATTAATAAATAGAAAATAGGGTGAAAATGAATACGGTACAAAATTTAGTGTTGAGAAGTTAACGAAGACCATCCTGTATTGCCGTACCGAGCTGCCGTACGCAACGACAAGACACGCCAGTTGTATCTCTCCAGCAGCGTATGTACGTATATAGACAATCACATAAAATAACAATAAGCTGAGCAAAATGTTGTCACAAACATACACATTATACATTGCAAAGACACTTTTACTATGAAATACAAATTTTTAGATTAAAAATTGAAAATTTTGACAGAAATCGAAAATATCATTACAGTGAATTAAAGTATGTCGAAATGGATAGAAAACTGAGAAAGAATGCATACGGTACAACATTACGGTTAAAGAAATTCACGTCGTCATTACAGATGTGTTATTCCGATATACCGAACACAACTACAGGACCACTCCATTCGTGCCGCTCCGGAAACGCTGGTACATGGACAGAAAATCGTATCAAATAACATATAGTTTACCTAAATATAGTCATAAAGGCACCGATCGTGATATACCGAGAGTCAGACCAGGACTACTGGATGACAATCCGCCGCATAGTATTGCACAGTAATTTTCGGTGTGAATGTTAATATCGCTACGTTTATGGCGAATATCTGCGCAAATTTTATAACTTCAGTTGATTGCAACCAATACACTCTCATTTATTGTATTGAACTTTTCGGTAAGTCATTTTGTATTCTCCCGATAGAGGACGCAATTGTATTATGATGTACGGAACGTAATTGCAATTTTTCCTGGCAGAGGACGGAAATGTACAATTTCGCAGCCAACGTCACAATTAAGCCACATAAAGAGAAAGCGGAATAACATTCCGAACAATCCAATAATTACAAGTGTCCTGTCGCAGAAACATTGAAATTTCTGGCTTGCATCGTGCATCGCAAGTGAACCTTGCGTTTTCTATGGGAGTTGAAAGCCATGTAAAAATGAGTTACTCAGGCTAATTTCGCGTCATTGGAATCTATTTGCGCGCTTAGTGTGGCGGAACTACAAAAATTGTTACACAGACTGCGTATTTCTGCCCAAATCTGATTATTTCAGTAGATTGCATCGAGTATAACCTCATTCATAGTATTATGCTTTTCGGAAAGTAGTTATTTTTTTCCCAACGGAGGACCAAACATCATTAGTACGTTAGGAAAGTAATTTCGTTAATTTCGAACACAAGACGGAAATGTATTCTATCAGATACAACTTCTCATTTAAACCGCATGTAAAAAATGAAACGAAATTACCTTCTACAAGCCAATGAAAACACGTAACATGAGAGTGAGACGCTGAATTTTTTCCCGTGATTCGATACTTTGATTGGGAATTTTCATTCCAATACCTTTTTGTCAGTTGCTTGCATCAAATATTCGCGCAATTATTGTATTAGGTTTTTCGGAAGGTATTATCGATTTTTTTGGATAGAGGATCAAATTTTGCTAGCTTGTTTGAAGGTAAATTTCGTTTCTTCCTAACAGGTGACGCAAAGGTATTCTTTCGCAGCCAACATCACACTGAAGCAGCATGAAAAACACGATATTACTTTCCAATGAAACCAGTTATATCACGTATTCTGGCCCTGAAACGCTGAAATTTCTCATTCTAATCGTGCTTCGCAAGTGAATTGCGGGTTTGAGAATGGAAATTGAGATTCATGTAAAAATGAGATACGGACGTTAATTTCGCATCATTGGCACGTATTTGGACGCACAGAGCTGTGGCACTATTAGAATCGTTACCTTTCCTGTGAACTTCTGCCAAAATCCGATCATTTTCGTACCTTTCGTCAAGTATATACTGATTCATTGTATTAGGTTTTTCAGAACGTGGTTTCGTTATTCCTAGATAGTGGACCGAATTGTATTACCTTGTTCGGAAAGTAATTTTCATCTTCACAATTAAGCCGCATGAAGAAAAGAACAAAGTAACATTACGCAAGCCAATTATTACACGAACACTGACGCTGAAACAAGGAAATACCTCAATGTATCCGTGCTTCGTATGCGAATCGCGTGTTTGCCGTGGGGATCTAATGTCACATAAATATGCAATACTCGCTTTGATTTCTCACCATTTGGCCGTTTTTGCGAGTATAGAACCAAGAAAATACAAAAATCGATAATTTAATGTTACATTTGTGTCGGAATGTGTTGATTTCAGTCGTTCGCATGAAATATGCAATCACTCGTTGTATTAGTCTCTTCGGAATGAAATTTCGTTTTATTCCGATAGAGGACCTAAATGTGCTATATTGAATGGAACGTAGTCCCACTATCTTCTTCTTTTTGTTCTAGCAGCGGATGTAAATGTATTTTTTCGCAGACAAATTCACAGTTAGAACGCATTGGATGAATCGAAATGACTTCCCGAAGAAACTCTCAATAACACCTGTTGTGGCGCAGATATGCTGAAATATCTCGCTTCCAACGCGCGTCGAAAGAGAATCGCGCGCTTGCGATTGGAATAAAAGGACACGTAAATTTGATAACTCACCACGATTTCGCATTATTGCAACGTATTGGCGCGCATAGCGGAAAAACTGTAGCAATCGTTGCTTTGACAGCGAATATTTGTCCAAATCCGTTTATATGAGACGTTTGCGTCAAACATATAGTCAATTATTGAATTGGGATTTATTATTGGGATTTTATTTTGTTTTGTTTTTTCCCTATAGAAGACTTAATTTAGAAAGCTTCTTCAAAAGGTAATTTCGTTACTTCCCCACGCAGGACCTAATTGTACTGTGACGTTCGGGAAAAACTTCGTTCTTTCCCGATTGTGGCCCTAGTTATAGTATGCTGTCTGGAAAGTAATATCGTATGCCCCGACGGCGTACGCAGTTGTATTTTGCTGCTAGGTATATAGTTTGTATTCTTGCGAAGAGAGAACGTAAATATATTTGTTCGCAGTCAACTTCACAATTAAGTCGCATGAGAAATAATGAATCGACATTCCAAAAAACACAATAATAACACGTACTCCTACGCTGAAGCGCTGAAATATATCGCTCGATTCGTGACTCGCTAGTGAACGATGCATTTGCCAGAAGAACCAAATGGCACGTTATTATGCGATACACGTTTACATTTCGCATCGTAGGAACGTATTTGCGACCATACAGCGGGGAAACTATTAGAATGGTTATATCGATAGAGAATGCCGGTCGAAATCCGTTTATTTCAGTTGTATGAATGAAGTATACACCACTCATTTAGCGAATTAAGCCTTTCGGAAAGGTATTTCGCTTTTTCCCGGCGGAGGAAACAGTTGTATTACATTGTGCGGAAAGTAATTTTGTATCTTCCGAACGCAGGCCGTAAACGTATTCATTCAGAGAAAACATCACAATTCTGTGGCTTGAAATAAGAGGAAATTATGTTTCGAACAGTTCAATAATAACAAGTGTTCTGATGCTGATACGCTGAAATATCTAGTTCGAAGCATTTATCGCAAAGGAAACCGCGCAATTGCGGTAGGAACCAAATGCGACGTTAAACATGCGATATACCCGTTCATCTGGTATTTCCGACAGAGCACCTAATTGTATTTGGATATTCCCAATGTAATTTCGTTTTTTCCGTACAGAGGAAGAAAATGTAATATTTTGCAGGCAGTTCCGTAATTACTGCGAATGAAAAAGAAAAACGGATTTACTTTCATACAACCCAATAATAGCTCATACTCTAACGCTGAATAACTGAAACTTCTTGCATGAATCGAGATTCGCATGCGCTTGCCGCATTTGCGATGGGGAGCAAAAGCCATTTAAGTATGAGATACTCACGTTCATTTCGCATCAATGGGACATATATGCGCAGACAACCAATGAAAATCGATACGATGACAGCGAGTTTCTGCCGAAATTTGCTTATTTCTGCCGTTTGCATCAAACAAAAATTCATTCATCTTATGAGGGTTTTCGGATGGTAATTTCAATTCTTCTCTATACAGGACTTAACTGTATTACGTTGTACGGAAAATAATTTCGTTTCTTCCCATCAGAGGACTTGATTGCATATAATTGTTCAGAACATTAGTTTGCTTCTCTCGAACAGAGGACGTAAATGTATTCATTCGCCGAAATCTATGCAGTCAAGCAGCATAAAAAGAAGAAGAAAAAGAAAAATGAAGTTACATTCCCGACAACCCAAACATGTCACGTATTCCGAAGCGGAATCACTGAACTTTCTAGGTAGAATCGTGCATCGCAAGTGAATCGCGCGTATGTGAATAGAACCAGGTGCCACACGTAGATGTAATATACACTATCGATGATTTCTCATCAGAAGAACTTATATGGGCGCGGACGACTGAGAAACTATGCAATATATTAGTCATTAGTTATGAAGGGAATCAAAATTCATGTAGATATTAGTTACTCACGTTGATTTCGCTATCACTGGATAGTATATGCGCGTGTACAGCAGAGAAACTGTAGAAGCCGTTACTTGTCATTGAACATCCGTCCAAATCTGTCGGTTCAGTGGTTTGGAGAAGTTATGCACTCATCCATTGCATTATGATCTGGAAAGATATTTAGTTCGTTTCTGAATCAAGACCTAATTGCATTAGGCTGGTTGGAAAGTAATCTCAGTTACAGTCGATGGTAGACCTGATTGTATTAGGTAACACGGAATGTAATTTCGTTTCTTCCGAGCACAGGAAGTAAATGTATTATTACGCTGACAACATCACAATAAAGCCACATGAAGGGGAGAAAGGAATTAACTTCGGCACAACCAAACAATAACACGTATTCCGATCCTGATACGCTGAAATTTCTAGATTTGATCATGCTTCGGAAGTGAATCGCACGTTTGTGATGGGAATTGTATGGCACGCTAGTATGCGATACTCACGCCGATACGCATCATTGGAACTAATTTGCAGGCAAATGGCACAAAAGCTGTAAACAATGTTACCTTGACAGCGAATTTTTGTCCAAATCAGATTACTTAAGTCGTCAGAGTCAAATATACATTCATTCATTTTATTAGGTTTCTCGGTATGCAATTTCGTTTTTACTCGAGAGACGACCATATTGTATTTCCCTGTTCGGAATGTAATTTCGAGTTTTCAGAACAGACGACGCAAATGTATTCCATCTCATCGAACTTTAGAATTAAGACAGGTGAAAATAAAGCGAAATTACTTTCCGAGTAATACTATAATAACGCATATTCTGACGCCTAGACTCTCAGATTTCTCACTTGATTCGTTCTACGCAAGTGAAGTGCGTTCGCAGTGGGAGTCGAAAGTCACGTAACTATGCGATATAATAGTGAATTTCTCTCCAAATCCGCTTCTTACAAGCAATAACAACACGCGCGTTGACGCTGATACGCTGAATTTTATATGGTATCACAATCGAATCGCGCCTTTGCCATGAGAATTGAATGTCTTGTGGATATGCAATACCCGATTTTATTTCGCATCATGGGGATGTATATGCTGGCAAGGAGCAGTGAAACATTAAGAATCGTTCCTTTGCCAGCGAATTCCTCTACTAATTCGTTTATTCCAGTCGTATGCAACAAATAAACCCTGATTCCTTGTAGTACGTCTTTCCGAAAGTAATTTCGTTTATTGTCGATGGAGGACCGAATTGTATGTGTTTGTTCGGAATGTAGTATCGTTTTTTCCGATAAGTGGAAGTGAATGAATTTTCACGCAGCCAACTTCACAACTAAACCGCTGGAAAATGGACGTATACTAGGACGTATACTACTAGGATGTAATTGTCCGCATACAGCAAAGAAACTGTAAAAATCGTTCCTTGACATCGAGTTTCCATCCAAAGCCGTTTGTTTCATTCGTTTGCATCAAGTATACCCTCATTCATCGTATTGTTTTTCGGAAAGTAGTTTCGTTCTTCCTCGCTATAGGACCTAATTGAATTAGCTTGATTGGACCGTGATTTCGCTTCCTTCCGTAGAGTGGACATAAATGTATCCTGCCGCAGCCAACCTCACAATGAAGCCGCACCATGAGAAAAGAAACGAAATTACTTTAAGCATGCGAATAATGGTGCGCATTCTGATGCGGAGACGCTGAAATATCCCATTTAAATCATGCTTCGTAAGTGAAAATCGTGCATGCGATGGAAATCAATGGTCATGGGAATATAAGATGCCCACGCTGATTTCACATCATTGGAAAATATATCGGAGTATACAGCGAAGAAGCTATAAGAATCGTTACATTGACATCGAATTTCTGTCCAAACCCGTCGATTTCAGTAGTAGGTATCAAATATGCACTCACTCAGTGTAAACTCTTATCCGAAAGAAATTTCGATTCTTCCTGACGAAACACATTACCATTTTCGGTTGCCCTGGACGTAATTTCGTTTTTACCCGACGTAAGGCATAATAGCAATAGTTTGTTACTCAAGCAATTTCGTTTTTTCTGGACACATGGAGTAAGTGTATATTCTAAGCGAAAAAACTTGACAATTAAGCCACATGAAACAAATGCGAAACTGAATTCGGACGCAGAAATTACACAATTTGTCGATTTTATCGTGTTTGGCATGTGAATCATGTAAATATGAGGTACTCCTATTGCGCGTTTACCATGGGATTCAAATGTCTGGTAGAAATACAATACTCGAGTTCATTTCGCACCGTTGGGGCATATTTGCGCGCACAGAGCAATGAAACAATGCGAATCTATACTTTGAAGGGGTACTTCTGTTTACACTTGCATACTTCAGTTCTTTTACAAAATATACAGCGATCTATTGCACTAGGATTTTCGGAATGTAGTTTCGTTTTTCTCGATGGAGAACAAATTGTATTATGCTCCTGCACGTGAAATTTCGTTTCTTCGCCGAGAAGGACATAATTATGTTTGGTTGTTCGGAAACAAATCGTTCAGAAGTGAGGACGTAAATGTAATCTTTCACAGAGTATATCACAATTAAGCCGCATGGAAAAAAAAAGAATCTGTTTCCCGATCAGCCAATAATTAGACGTATTTTCACTCAGAAACGCTTAAATTCCTTGGCTGAACCATGTGTCGCAAGGTAATCGCACATTTGCAATGGGAAGAAAATGTCACGTAAATGTGCGATGCACACTTTGATTTCGTATCATAGGAATGTATTTGCGCGCATACAACTGGGAAATTAGTTGATTTGTTTAGAATCATTTGATTTCTGGGCTGCTTCTGTCCACGCGGTCCTACTATTAAACATTATTACGTCCGCACTGTTCGGAGTCGTAGGAGGCAATGTACCGACGCCTAACCAAATCCTATCCCGGTCCATACTACGCAGTCCAATCCACCCGTCCACTTAATTTGATTATATCTGGCATGCAATAATTCTGGTAAATTATTTTCTGTTTTTGTTTCATTTCTTCATGTCCGAATCATGTATGCCCGACTACGGTTAGTAACCCAAACTCGAGTGCGCAGCCAAAACTTACACGCATCACCACCCACCCGTATTGGCATTTAATGATTCCTACTTTCCGAACATCTTTCCCACTGTAGTAAGAATCTAAATTAAATTCCCAGGAAATAAAGTAATGTACAAGGTAGCTACGCACCCATTATTTTAATGCATGCGTGGCAGAGTCGAGCGTTAAACTGTTCTAGAACCTTACCACTTCACGTGAGAGACATTCCGCTAAGTAAATAACTTCACCTATCCCGTTATTCCGAGGGTCAAACCAGGAAATCCTGGTGTTAATCCGATGTACAATATTGGCAATATACATCTGAGTGCACGGTATGATTAGTAATGTAGAGAGTCAAAACCCTGAAGAATGTTACATATTGCAATAGAGTCAAACTTTTTACCGAGAACCTTACCTTCCCAGGACGTATCCCGCCGTACCGAGAGTGTAACTTCGTGTTCGCAGAAACACGTTGTTATACATTTTAGTGACTGGCACCATAAGTTCATGTATGAGTAGGAAGGTCGAGGTTTAAACCGATTGAGAACGTTGGCACTTTTTTTGCTTGTCGGACAGCTAATTCTGTGGCTGCACCTAGCCAGTAATTCAGAGAGTCAAACGAGATATTCTCGGAGTAAATCCGCCGTACAGTATTAGCCAGAGGAACCTTAATTCACTGTATAAATAGTAATGCAGAGAGTAAGACCTTTGGCGCACGTTATATCTTGTTTTAGAGTCAAACTCTTCACCGAAGACTTAAACCTCTCGGGAACCTGACCGGCTATTGCGAGGGTCGGACTGCGGAACCCGGGTACAATGGCATTTATCATTATACGAAATTGGGTGCTCTATTTTAAACATTATTGGGCATATCGACTGTTGAATCGCTGGAGACCGTTGCCATGACTTCCAAGGGCTTCACCGCTATGTGAATAACTTCACCATTCCTGCTGTCCCTAGAACCATACATGGACATCCGGCTTTGTAGCAACTGCACGGTCTATCCAGTGGACAGCTTAATTCTCGGTACGAATATTAATGTCGAGTGAGATCGTATTGTTTGAGAACGTAATCACTTGCAGCTAGACATACATTTTACTGTGGACCATACATTTCGAGGACGGAACACTTGCAGAGAGAGTCTAACTTAATACTAACAAAGAAAAACTAGTGGACATGGACAATCTCAATATTACGCATGCATAGCAAATCCGTAATTCCTGCCATTCGAGATCGTTACGAGCTTCGTTGTGAGTAGAACATCTATGTCAGACGATTCAACTATCCTGTGATTCCGAGCCTCAAACCAGGTATTGGTACAGTCTATCCGCTGTGCAGTATTGGCGTCACCTGTATTCAAGGTATGAATATTACAGCGGGGCGTCCAACACTTGTGGAACGTTACATATTGGTATAGAATCCAGCTTCTTATCGAGGACCTTACCTTCCGACAACCTAACCCGTTGTATTGGGAGTATAACTTCGTGTACAGAGAAACTAATTATTATACATTTCAGTGACGGGCACCTCAACTTCAAGTATTAATTAGAAGATCGAGGATAGAACTTTTCGAGAAAGTTACCACCCTCTCTGTGGGTGAACGACTAAGTCAATAGCTTCACCTATCGGCTGAGTCCGAGGGCCGATCCAGGTATTCCGAGAGTGAACACCCTGAACAGCATCGGTAAATGACACCTTAACTCATGGTCGAAATAAGATAGCAGAGAGTCAAACCGTGGCCGAACAGTAAAGATTCATATAATGTCATTCTTTTTGCCAAATACTCTACCTTCCTAGAACATAACCCGCTGTTGCGTGAGTATTGCTTATTGTTCACCGGAACAAATTAGTAGACATTTTGGCAGGCGGACACCTTATTTTCATGTATGAATAGGCCGATCGAGGGACAAACCGTGCGATATCGATACCACCTTCTTCGAGAGCCCAACAGCTAAATCAATAGATACACCTATCGTGTGATTCCAAGCGTCAGACAACGTATTTCGGGAGAGAATTTTTTCAAAGACTCTAGAACTGTTCACAATAATTATTAAGCAATTTATTCGTACATATATGCGTCTTAACATTTATAATAACAATATGGACAGTAACTAACATATTATATTTATTTCACGTAACAATAGATTGTAACTTACAGATATTTACACCAACTCTCTAAAGTCAAAAAATGGGAATAGTGGCAATAAATGATATTCACCAGAGGAACGCCATATGTCCATACCATCAACCATCTTAAATTAAGTTCAAATTCCCGTTCTTAAGAAATGTTACGGATTAATTAACATACATACATATATATTATACGTTTAATATATATATGATTCGTACATTTTTAGTAGTACAATCATAAAATTTCTTATAAGTATAATTAATGATGGAGTATATAATGCTCGTGCATTTAATTTTGTAAATATATCAAATAATATAAAATGACGAATTACACGATATACCTAGCATTGGTTGATTATTTTCTATGACGCAGAATAAAGTCTCCCATAGTATCACGAATTCGACATAGAATAGGAATACAAAGATGAAGACAAACGGAATATGCCGAATCCCGTAAATTTCGAATTGTTAGTACATGCACTAGAATCGAATTACTTACCCGAACCAGTTTCAAGGCAATAACGAATTTCCGTTGTTCCAAATTCTGCTGTTGTGCAGAACGAACAGACAATTTCTTGGAAAGTCAAATCACTCAGAAAATACTTGCCACGCATGAAATGTACGGTTTGTGTGGGCTGCAACGGTAATCAACGAAATACCCTTATTTGCCTTCGATAGAAACGAGGTATGAACTTTGAGGGACGTTATTTTAGTTGATATAATTATACAAATTATGTTTAATGTTTGAACAACCTAAATTACAAGAGGATCCATATCAATCTATTCTTCCAATTTTAGCGGACGAGAATTTACAGCCATATGATAGCACACAATTAGCTAGTATCACATGCTATATCATTCGTAATTGTATAATAGCTATTGGTTACGTGTGTCATAACTATAGCGATACAATTAGAAACGATATGTGAAGTAATGCCGATTGCCCAGGTCTGACCACATGGAGGTGCTGCGAATGAAGACCTACCCTATCCACGTCCCATTCACCCATTCATGATAATTTACTAAAATTTGAAAAAATTGCCCATTCGATGCACCTTTGCAACGTTCAATCTTCAACCGCTCTGCAAACGAACGGCAACAAGGATTGAAAAAAAATCGACGCGCAAAGATAAAGCAGAAAGTAAAAGGTACACTTGGCCCTACCTAGAATTATATTAAGCCTGTACCTAGGTATATAACTCCGAGAGATATTATATCATTCCTTTATCAATATTTTACATTTTCATTTGTATATGATTTTATGTAACTAATAAGCTCAAACAAATAAAGGACCACATTTCGTTCCTGAAATACGCGTTTACATATTCGTGGGTATGGAACCATAGAACCATTGATAATGAAGAAATAAAAAAATCCTACACCAGGTGAAATATAATATATCTCTATGAGATTATAAGTCGTAATACCACTTAGCCTGAATTATATATGAACTTAATTGCAAGTATGCATAACTACCATTGCGAATACCAACCATAATACTGCTTGGATAAGGATGTTATATAACTTAAATACTAGGTTGGAAATTTTTTTATTTGGAACCATCGGATATAGGCGGCTACATTTTGCAAAGTCGATTTTTCTTCCGACAGGTGCATCGTATGTTACACTCGTCTTTTTCAATTACGATGATTCGATTATGTTGTATAAGCACGTTGAATTTAAGTGGAGGCAATATGTGCGTAGACCTAAAGTTAATCTGATGTATTATTACTTAAGCATTTTATATAGTTTGAGAATATTCTATGTATCATTAATGATACTAGTGATACCAGATACCAGATCATCTCCTCAGTTGTCCAAGGACCTGAGCAATAGCGACGTATACCTCGTAATTTCTGTCACAGAAAATTCCGAGAGTTTCGACGGTTCGTTTGGTTAGAGTATCAGGCAGTCTCCGAAGACTCGGGATTCTAAGGTACTCGCGTGTGAGACCTCGGGTTAAGCGAGAACGGGAAGGTTAGGCACTCGGGAAGAGTGTGAAAATTTCATCGAGATCCGAAAATATTCGGCGAAGTTCGAAGATGCGGAAGTAATCCCGAGACTTCTAGGCTAGTCCGGAAGTCCTCCGGGTCTCTTGTGATTCCGGCTTGACAGTACCAGGGAATATAGAGGATTCGCAAACTCTCATAGTTCTGCCTCAGTTCCGAGCCGTTCTACCGCATCGCGTGACAATCGTTCAATATGGTCGATTATAATCAATAGCTCAATTTTGCAGCCTCCCACACACCCTCGATTTTCCTTACACTGGCTAAATGGCAGAGTTGGAGTAATTCCCCATTTAACGATCTACGTGATTCAGGATTTATACCGCGTTAATTCATAAGAGTGCGATAATTCGCCGAGATGGCATTACCGGCAGGTCAACCGGATTAGTTCACCGAATTAATTATTGTGATATCGCTAGACAGGGGCGAAAACGAAGCTTCATGCCCGCTTCGAAATTCTAATTAACCGAAACACGCTTTCTAATCTCGTCGTCACCACAGAGGGCGATTAACACGATGATTCATGGCGCCATGTTAATTACCACTCGCATGGCAAATCGTAATGAGCTGGTCAATTGCGCCGTGTTCTCCTCGGTACAGCCTCGACCTAGCAAGAAGCTCCCGATTATCATCCATTTGGCATTACGCCTAATCGAAACCACCGCCTTCTCAAATCGGTCTCGATGAGTTTCATGGCCCAAAATTTCCTCGGTGCTCGTGGGCATCATTTCACCGTTTTTTCAACGGTGCATGCCAGCAATCGAAACTTATATCGCGATTAATTGAAGGGGAACAAGGGATAAGGACGAAGGGACCGCTGGTACATGGCGAAGTCGCTGCTACGACTGGGGTAAATAGATAATATCGGTATCGGCTGCGAAACAGCGTGCTCGAATTTCGGAAATAAAGGATCGGGCTAATGCATTGAAATTCGAGCAAGAAGGACAATTTACGATCCGAATTTACTATTGAACCCACGATCCCGTGGTTTACGAGATATTCGCGGAGGGGCACGTGACCCGGCGCCGAGCCCCCCAGGGAAATTGTGATCCGCATCTGTCAGGAATTTAACGGGTAAGCATCAAATTTTCTGGGGTCACCGAGCAAAAGAACATGCAGCGTCATTGACTCTGCATCACCTCGATATCCAGCCCCGCTCGTCATCCTCACCTTCTCCCTCTCTCTCCCTTCGATCTTTTCACAGAATCAGACATTCCGATAGTTGTGGCAGCTGAGTTCACCTTCTAGTCGAACTTGTTTGACTTCACCTCCTTTCTTCATCGTTTTCCTTCCTTTTATTGCCCCTTGTCCTGTGGGGTATGTACCCGTGCAGGTACGAGTGGGACGCCTCAATTATTTCCGATGAAACAGGGGGCATAAGGGATCGAGAGTTAAATTATCTCACGGTGTGTCTGATGGTTGGAATGGGGTCAATATTGTGCTTGAAATAGAATATATGATCTTGTTCCAGAGCTCTCGTGCTTGCAATTGCTTTGCACGGACGCGAAAAGAAGTCGTAATTATTCAATTGTCGGCATTAATGTGCATTACGTTTCGGTACTCGTTACAAATCGGTAGTTCTGGCGTCAGTGCGTTTCTTTTGTGACGCGATATTTTAACAAGAATGAAGAATAATGCATATCTTTAAACGGATATGGTATATATACGCAGAAGGAAATATTTCCGTGTTAACTGGAGATGTATGACTAATTTGACAATTGGTTCGAATAAAATACCGATAACAGCGTAATTAATAAAAATAAGAATTTATGTAGCACGGGTTGATATTTGGAAGCGTGTCATTGGAATGTAAAATAGTTAAATAGTGTATGTACATGGGTATCAATGGCCGGCGGACCTGAAGTTAAGTATTTACGTATGTTTAACATGCACATTTGATGAAAATTTTGCGATTGCAGTTGGCGAGCTGTTTTATTTATCGGTGATAACAACATCGAGATATTGATACGCATAAAAAATGGATAATTGGCAATAGACCTGATTTCGCCGTCGCAATTTTAACAGTGGAAATGTCGCTGCGATTATAACTTACAAAAACGTACAAATTGCCAAGTTTATTATCAACATCAAATTAAAATTCTCCTCGCTAAATTACCCGGGTCGCGGATTTACAATAGAAATAAGAATATTAATCAATCATTAGCTATTAATGGCGTAGCTTATTCCCGTGAGCGAGCATTAGAAGTACCACGAGACTGTAGGCGACGTGAATTTATATCGAAATCCAAAGAATTAATAATTTATCCACTATTACAACGGAAAAGTAGTAATCGATTTTCGGCGAATCGATGGCTATATAAGGAATATATAGCGAAGCGGCTCGGGTCATTAGTCGGTTCGACCTCCGAGGGCTAACATCATAATTTCCTTCTTTCACGGCTGGTTAGGTGTCCGAAGCGAGGTTGCGAGTGTCTCCGCACTCTCTCAACAACTCTCTCACTTACAGCCCCATAAACAATTTATTCAACATTTCTTTCTCTTGACGTCCAATTTTATCGTTTTCAGCGACCAATTATTTTGTCTTTTTCCAGCTTCCATTCTGTCATCTCTATTCATCCTCTCCTGAGATTTCGTATATCTCGTACAATATTCGGGACTGTCCCCGAACAAATTGCACGTAATCTAGAAAACTCGTTACGATCCCAAAATTCGCGGACAATATACTGGCGTTCCATATTCGACTTACGACGTATTTCCAAATCCTGCTTTCTTTTCTCGAGTTCCAACATATAATTGCAGTGGCTGACTTTTCATGCTCTTGGCAAACTCCAATTGATAGAGCTCGCCACCTTATACAAACTATTAACTACGAGGGTTTTCAAAACGAAATTATTGCATCGAAATCGCGCGGTAAAATAGGGTGGAAGCATCCGTCGGGTGATTTCTCGAAACGGGTTGTCCCCAGAGTGATTTGCCCGTGAAAATATCGATAACGAAAGAAGCGACGGGTATTCTTCTAACGCGCACAATCGCCGGAATTTTTCGAAGAGCCGAATAAGCGAAAGCTGTTTGTCTATTTTCGGTATCGGGCCATTTGAATATAATCGGATCGGTTACATGTTCGGAGAAAGCACGGGTGCAATGAACGTCACGCTGGGGAATATAATGACGGGGCGAAATTTGTAAATGAGTTGAATTTGACGGGGCGGAATGTTTCGCTTAATGCCTGGTCTGGTTTTCGGCGATCGACGTTGAAGCCGCTCGGCGTTCATTTTTTCGCTATAGCCGTAGATAATTCGTTGCCGCGAGTTCGGTTTCATCGTTACCGCGATCGAGAGCAAAATTACAACTGTTCGCGAATAAAATTGCGCCGTGTTCAGCGCGTGATACTGATGGCTCGTTCCCTGCCCAAATAATATATACCGACTTGCGGATCCGCCGAATGTCCAGCCTTTCCCGCTTTATCGCCCCTCACGTATGAGCCGCTGTTACCTCCTTGTTCCCATCGGCGGTGTTCCATTACCGGCGGCAATCTTTTTACACATCCTCCCCGCGTTTCTGACACAATGAGATGCTGTTAACAAACCTTGCTCGGATATTGCATAGAAATATGTCGAACAACTCGGTACGAGCAGATGTTGCACGGAGATAGTGTGACACCAGCCAAAATGCAACCAACATATCACCGGAAACCGCCCAGACAACAATCGTATTACAATTAGCCAAAATTCAGCCATCGCTTTAGCAGAAACTGCTCAGATATCAACCGCAGCAATATCAGTCAAAACCAGCCAACACATCACTAGAAACCGCCTACTCAACCAGAAAATTGCAATATAAACACCGAGCACATAGGAATAAATCAGTCCTACGTTATGCATCAAACAAGACGTTTAAACATTCGTATACCTATCCTCAAGACCTGCAATAAATATTTAAAACTATTCAACATCTGTATTACGCTTATTTGACGGAACAAGTATTAATATAAGAAACCTAGCTTCTTCTAGGAAGGGCCTCTTCCACCAAGGTTGAAGAGCCGCCCGTTTATATTCTATTTCAATACTTGCCACGTATTTCCCCCTGACAATAGTATTGAAATGCCAATAGAAATCCAACCTGACTATGCGAAAAATCAATCTTCATTCCTTTAATTTTCTATTCTGCATATTCGATCCTTACATAAGGTTGTTTATCGATAGAACCACGAATAGATTGCGAATCTTCGGATAGGAATTATTCCACAAGAAGCTGGAAGGTTCGTTCTTATTTTAAAAGTTAGAGAAATGAATCCGGAACTTATCATTGCCTATTCGGAGTTACGAATAGTCGAAACTGGTTATGTCAGTATACGCATATAGATACCCGTATCTGGATATCACGGTAATGTTGGAGTATTGAAAATCGAGGGGCAATATCGTGTCAAAGGAAGCTGAAAGCCAGGGGGGAAACTCGAACACAACAGCAACCAAGGCATCGTACCCAGGACACGCAAATGAGTAGTCAAAGGGGGTCTCTCATGAAAGGAACAATTCTGCACGTTTGATCAAACAAATGTCATACACCGCGCAAGCATTTTCTAATGATATATTCCGATAAGTTGGTTACGAACTAGACGTGTTAGTCTGGCAAAGGGTATTCATGGCTAATAGTGGAAAGCAACGCCTGAATCGACATACTCTGCCAATGTTGGAGCAGCATTCCCAGTATCCTTGTCCCACGGTTCGGTTCGCCATGAGCACTTGTTCGGAACAGGCATCACGGCAGTTGATATTCAAGAGATAAACACTTGCGACCAATGCAATGGGTATTCTGTCATGTCGCTCGAATTGCATGCCGAATATTCATCGTTCATTCATTTACGGTCACGGTCGATTCGTCGCTCGAGAGACATATCCTATCGCCCCCCCCCGCACTGGCATGGGCCAACCGTCGCACAGAGGATTTATTACAATACGCAACGCAGCGAATACTATTGTGCGGACTCTTTTTAGCATTTAGAAGGCGAGCAATTAACGCGGAAGCTTAATTCGCCACGATTTTTCAGCTCGTTCCATTCCGTTCGACAAATCACGTTCCATCGCTCCCTTCTTTTCCTTGGAGTACAGTTTAAGTAATGTTATTGCGAGTGATTAAGAGGGGGAATTCGATTCGCATTCTAGTTGGTGGCAGCAAATTGGAATCTCGAACGAGCCATCGTTCGAGTACTGTTCGTTCAATTTAACTTCGCGTCAAACGTCTGAATATTTATTTTTCACCTCGCTCGTGCGCGCTAATAGCTTGTCCATGATCAATGGTGAAAATTGTCTTTTGCATATTCCGCCCCATTCTCCGATACAAATGACGGAATGGTAAGCTGGATCAACGGCGCTTCGAAGCAATGAATGAGAGTGTTAAGAAACTCGTATCCTTGGAGTCGACTCTAAAGCACAGATTCTTTACAGATCTTCATATACACTTGCGCAACAGAGCAACGCGTTTTGTCCTCACTCAGTCAAGGAATAACAGCGAAGTGATGTAAAATATATAACAATATGAGAATCCCAGTATAGTGAGGAGAACAGCAGAAAGGTTATATAAACGCCAAGATACATGACAATAAATTATAAAAATTTAATCTCGACATTGAGAATGCACCATCGATATTTTGCATCTAAATGGTTGGATGCGAGTCCGCGAAAGGCATCTTCCAACTCTGATTTGGTTCGCGGTGACGTAATAAACGGTGCGTCAATTCTGGCTGCCCTTTAACTAGGTAACGAAACGATTGTGGCGCGATCCGTCTCGCCTTGTTTGGTATTCTGCTTGTTCACTTGGACCAAGTGTACGGACGTATTCGGATTTGCGGGACAGTGGGGCAGTACGTCGAGAGTTTGCGCGAATGAATACGTAAATCCTTGATTATGAGATGAAATACTCGTTCGGATAATCCTCATGATGTCAGAGCCTACTTCGCGATGTGTTGAGCGTAAAATTGGCCGGATTTATGCCGAGAGATGGAATGCCACGCTTGTATAAATATCGTCGAATATGCGGATTATAGTATCCCAGTTTTATCTTTATATTACAGCAGTTCCTCCGTCGGAAATTTGGCACCAACTGCCGCGGAGCGTGTGTGGAGGATTGCTCTTAAGCAGCAGAAACTTGCGTCATTAAGACTTTTTTATCGTGATATAAAACTGGATCGAGCATATTATGCTTTTAGAGACAGTCCGTTCCTTTGGTTACGTGGGACGGACCAGTGATAATGGCGCGTTGCGTAGCGGTTGCGCGAAGGATCTCCGAATAAAACGTGTCCAGCGACTCGCTTCGACCACGTAGCCGAGAGGGGAACGAGCGGTTTGCGAGGATTGAAAGCGGCGTAGGCAGCTCGGGATATGCGGGAAGGTTGCCATGCCGCAGAACTACACGGAGATGTGCACTTAGAGATTAAATTCGCCTTGTCGGCCGATGAAGTTATGGCAGCTCGAATACGCCTATGCATTACGGCGAACTTTTTCCAGCCGGTTCGTCGTACGTTCGGACTTGGCGTCGGTGAATTGTGTGCCCAAATGTGTGTTCCTTCCCGGTGTGCCCGCCAACCGCTGTCGGAACATTCCATCGGCAGAGATGCGTCGCCAGGCATCAAGTGAACGGAACGTTAGCGGTTCTCCATATCAACCCCCGCGATATTACTTTTCAAGGTTTCGAGAATACGCGGCAATTTATTACACGAACCGCGATGGAATAGGCCACTTACGAGACACCGCCATGAATAGCGCAGATTAAGTACATGGAACATCTCGGCCCGGTATTACTATATCCCGAGTTGAAGGTAATAGATATACTTGGCCTGTATCGCCAATATTCTCGGCGATTTCTCATGGATGATCGTACAACATGTTGAGGGAATAACTTCGATGTAGTGCATTAAACGACCCTGACGCTATGTAACCAGCACTATTATACTTTCATCATGAAATTCCCTAGTCTAACTGGCGATGTGGGAGTCAGCCGCTGTTCATCACGGTCTGCTGGTGACCCCCGCGACAATCACGTAGTCCTAGATCCTCTATGGTATACATTCTTGATCGGTTCTCTTCTTTCTCGCGTCTCCAACGGCCCCGCGCGATCACTAGGCGACGCCGTCCCTCTCGACCGCGGCCTCCGAGACAGTCTGGCAGCCACGCAGTCACCAGCAGTTCGACATGGCGGCAATCGTAGGACAGAATCTGTCCCGCAATTCCTTCAACCAGGGCCCAACACTCTGGGTTATTTCCCAGCTGGCTGACTCACGACGCGCTCGCCGCCGCATTCTGCCCATGCGAATAGGGGTCACTTCCGCTCGTACCCATTCCGCGGCCTTCTAGTGTAGCATCACTTGCTCGCAAAATGCGGACATCCTGCGTCATGACCCCTTCTCCTCCACCATCCATGTCATAATGGCGGAAAGTGACGAACTCGATATCAACACGACTCCACCCGTGTGTGATGCTGACGCGGACAAGGAACGGACACTCCTGACGGCATCAAAGGTGGAGCGCGCTCGCCGGAAGCCGTACTGTTTGTCATCCAAGTCCGCGCGCGTCTCCTGTAGGTGCTTCTTCAATCGGATCGCCATTACCCGCTCTAAGAGCTTCCCAGCCTCGCTGAATTGGCAGGTGCGCCGGTACGCCCTCGTGGAGTGGGGGGTCTTACCCCGCTTCTTGAACAGAACAACACATACCAGCATCCACATTATGCGAAACGTACCTCTCTGCAGGCTTTCGTTCAGCTGCTACATCGTTCTTACACATAGTGCACCCTGAGCGAGCGCCGTCGCCCGGCCCTGAATACCATCCGGTCCAAGTGCGGTCTCCGTTTCCACGAGTTTACATGCCAGCAGCTCTAGTTCCGTCCTGCGGACTTCGAGGTCGTCCGACCCGGAAGTCCTGTACGACAACTGGTCCATAGATGCCATCCCACACATCATCGGCGCCGACGGATGTTGACGACTCGCCGTACGAAAGCAGGGTCTGTGCTCTCTGACAGCAGAGCGACCTAGACCCCCATCTTTCCTAGTACGATCCGGATCGGTTTGCGTTTGGTACGCCCCACCAGTACAGCGACGTCTTCGGCTTTGCTGCGGCCCGTTGCATTGTATTGTCGCACGCTGCCGCCATAACATCGTGGAGCCATTCTGCGCCATTCTGGGGATTGAGGCCGTCAAGCGATCCGGACGGCCATAACTGCACAAATGCCGCGGCTAATAGGGCGTCCACGCCGAGTCTTCTTATCTGCCATCACGTCGCTGCTAACCTTCCAGTTTATGTCTAGTTCCTATGGGGGCTCCAGTGCACTATGTCCTTATCTTCCTGTTTCTGGAACAGAACACTCCATGGTAATGAAGAGGGGGATGTTCAGGGTTTCAACCTGTTAAGCCACTCTCCAACGCTTCACTCGTTGCCAGGCAGCAGGGGCGGGCTAGGAAAAGCTCACGATTGGTATGCCCGTCGGCCTCGCGCATGTATTGGTAGAGCCCCAGTCGAGCAACGCCTCGACCCTCGCGTTCGCCCTCTGAGAGCCCCATGCCGATGTGTACCGCTACACTGTACGGCTAGCCGACCACTGCCATGGCGATGTCCAACTACGCGAGCGATTATGCTAAAAAATCCTGTAACGCTCTGTTATGGATGATATTGGCCTCGAGGGTGTTGAATTCTAGACACTGTCTATGGTCCCTTCCCGGCCCGCCGCCGCTCATGTCTTTCTTGGAGTCTATCCGCCTCCTGCTGGCTTCCCTGCTGTTCTCATCTTCTTCTACGATGTGGGAGGAGAGCAGGCCTTACTGTTCTGTGTCCGGCCTCCAGGCCATGGGCAGCACAGACCAGACGGTGCGAGACACCCATCCTCTTATGCCCCTGTCCCCTGCATCTGAAGCACGCCGCTCCTCTATCTGTGCTGGTCGGCCATCGTGCCCTGGCCTTACAACCTTCTATGCACTTGAAGCGCTAGAGCCGGTGATCCTCTAGCGCTTATACCCGGGCCGATAAACAGCCCACTCGTATCCTGTCGCTGTCCAAGATGGTGCGGGCGGCGGCGAGGGTGCATTTGACTGAGACCGTCCCTAGACCGGACGGGAATGTGCGGATTTCCCAGCATCTGATCTTGGAGGGGCTGCAGACACGTTTCATGGCCAGTGCCTTCGCGACGTTTTGTGTGGCTTTCGCGACGTCCTGACCCGTAATCTGTTGCTCAGCCGCATAAGCTGGCAGAGCCACTATGATGTCCAAGTCTATCAGGGCCGTCCATGTTGTGCCTGATCGGCGTTGGTGCCGTCCTATCGGCCTCTGGACTTCCTAACTCAAGGATTAGGTTCCCGGTGACGGCTCATCTTGGCTTCACCTCTACAACCTACAGGTCATACGGATTGACTTTTCTACTCGCGGTTGCCGTTACCTTCGCATACCCCACTTCGAACGGGATAATCAGTGTAAGGGTTATCGCCGTTCGGTCAGGAGCCTTTGGCACATTTACCTTGCGCTGAGGATGCCTCGCACCTAGCGCACGGAGGTAGGCGCTCTGGATCGGCCCACGACCATGGCCCACTCCATCATGGGCGTGGGGGTCAGCTTTCCGGCGGGTGGTTTGTTCGCTAGTCTAGGTGGGTGGGGCCGCAACAGACGCCCCGCAGAAGTCCAGATCCCGGACGACTTCTGCCTCTTCCACTACGTGGCTGATTTTCGTTGCAAGGGCTACCACCCTAGTAGTCCCTTGTCACGAGGCCCTAGTAGTTACGGTGGAAGCCGCAACGCGGGCCTCTGCAGCAGCCAACTGCATTCTGACTGCCTCCAGCTTCTCCCTCAGGGCAGATATTCCTTTCCGGTATCGTGAGCTTTCGTTGCTGCACTCCAGCTGAGAGACGTCCATTCTTTTATGCAGATCAATAGACGATGGTTCATTTCGCTACCTTGCCATACGGAGGTAGCCGATATACGTTCCCTTCATGGGTCAAATTTGTCACCGAAGGCATACCCCTTTCGAGAACCTGACCGGCTATTGAGAGAAACCGACTGATAATTCTCTATACTTTAATATTCATACCGTGAAATAAGGTGTTTATTTTCAATACCATTCAGCCGATTTACTCCCGGTATAGCAGGGTTGACTCTCGGAATTGCAGGATAGGTGTTGGTGTTGAATTAGCTGTGCGACTCGCAAAGAAGGTTTTAACGTTGTGGAATAGTTTGACACTCGATCATCGAATTCATACATAAAGTTATGGTCCGCCTCACGAAAATGTATTCTAACGTGTTTCTCTGGATACGAAGTTATGCTCCCAATACGGCGGATTAGGTTCTCGGAAGGTAAGCCTTTCTGTAAAACGTTTGACTCTATTCCAATAGGTTACGTTCTACAACGGTCTGACGCTCTGCTTGAATATTCATACTGTGAATTAAGGTGTCTACTGCCAAGACTGATCCGTGGCTTTACTCTGTGAATAACTGGAATTACTCTCGGCATCACAGGGCAGGTGGTGCTTTTGACTTAGACCTTCGGCTCTCGAAATTGGTGGTTAAGTTCTCGAACGGTTTGACTCTCGATCTTCCTATTCGTACATGAAATTAAAGTGTACTCCAGCAAATATGTTTACTTATTAGATTCCATGAAAACTATGATAGACACTCATACAGCGGCTTTGGTTCTCGGAATGATATTCGGTACGAAACTTGACGCTATACCAATAGGTAACGTTCTACAAATGATTGACGCCACGGTGTAGTATTCATACCGTGAATTATGGTGTATATGGTCAATATTGCACAGCGGATTGACTCCCGGAATATTGTTTGACTCTCGGAATATAAGGATAGGTGCGTTTATGATAATATTTAGGTAAACTATGTGTTATTTGATATGATTTCCTGTGCATGTACCTGAGTTTCCGGAGCGACACGAATGGAGAGGTTTTGTAGTTGCGTTCGGTAGATCGGAGTAACACTACTGTACTATTGTCGATAGTTTCTTTAACGGTAATGTTTCACGGTATGCATTATTTCTCAGTTTTCTATACATTTCTACATACTTTAGTTTACTGTTACGATATTTTCCACTTTCTTCAAAATTTTCAATTTATGGTTTCAAGAATTGTATTTCTCAGTAAAATTTTCTTTAGAATTAATTAAGTGTACGTTTATGTCGTTATTTTATAAGCTTATTGTTATCTTGTACGATTCTCTGTATACGTACCTGCGTTGCCGGAGCGACACGACTAGAGTGGTCTAGTATTTGCGCTCGGTATATTGGAGCGGCACTACAGGATGGTCTTTGTTAATTTCTTTAACAATGATACAGTACCGTATACGTTTTTTCCCAGTCTTCCATTTATTTATATTTACTGAAATTTACTGTTATTATATTTTCTATTTTTTTCAAAATTTCAAATTTATATTTTCGAAAATTGTATGTTATATATAAACAGCCTTTGGATTAAGTTGAGCGTACGCTTATGACAATATTTTGTTATGCATATAATTATTTTATATGATTGTCTGTATACGTACCCACGCTGTCAGTGCGACATACATGGCGAGGGCTTCTTGTTGCGTTCGGTAGATCGGAACAACAAAACTATATGACTTTCGTTCATTTCTTTAACCTTAATATTGTACCTAATGCATTCTTTCGCAGTTTTTTGTTTACTTCTTACATACTGTAATTCACTGTTATCCTATGATCGATTTTTGTCAAAATTTCCAAATTTTAATTCTAAATATTGCATTTCTTCTAAACGGTGTCCTTAGAATTAGATAAGTGAACGTTTATGCCATCTTCATAGACTGAATTCTTCTTTTCAACAATCGTCTGTATACATACCTACGCTGCCGGTACAACACGAATGGCGTGGTCCTATAGTTGCGTACAGCAGGGCGGAGTGGCGCTATTGGATGGTGTTCGTTCATTTCTAACACGTTTACGCCGGGGCCGATATTCAGAGTTTTCTCTGTGAGGCGGCGCCCGAATTCACTGCTTGCTCCGTGGGGCGGCGTTCATCACGATGTGCCCAACGCGTCTGTTCCGTCGAACGGCGTGCATCACAGTGGGTCACACTTGTATTTCACGAAATATGTACTTCAGAATAGGTTTATTCTTGAATTCTCAACATCATAAACAGACTGTCAATATTAAAAACATAACAATTTTATATTATAAACATAATATAATTACTTAATTTTTTAATGTAATTTTTCAAAACATGTCGAGCGGCGCAGAGTTACATTAAACTCTTCAACGCGATTTTTGCGCGATAATATCCACTAGGTTATGTTTATAGATCTCGACAAGCTATAACCTAATCCGAAATCAGTTTTTGTCTATTACCCTCAGTTTTTGAGGAAAACGATTTTGGAAATCATATAGGACATCTTGAGGGAGAAAAAGTCCTCCCACGCGAGAGGATGGCGGAGAAGACCCATTCCTTCAAGGTGAAGTGCACTAATAAATTACATGTCATCTAAGCGCGGTGACCGGAGAATTTTCCGCTTGTGACGCCACTCGATATTTATGACCACGCGCATGGGAATGTCCACGAGTGTAGAGGAGATAGACCTCCCACTGGCCCATTGTCAGTCAAGTTCACAGCGCCAAAGCATAATTTCGGTCAAGTGGGGTTTCAACTTCTCGTGTTTCGGACCACGAGAAGTTAAGAAGAGAAGTTATAGGACCTTTTCAAACGTAGCAATTCTGTAAATACTGCAACCGATTGCCGTACACGACGAAAATAGTTCTAGAACGTAGTGTAAGTTTTATGCGTAAATTATGTTCATTGCGATCGGCAATTTCGTCGAACCCCCGACTGTCGATTTCCAGTCGCCCTGGCACTGGAAGTCTGAGTGACATGCTGTGCGGAGAAAACATGTTAAATGCTAAGGGTCTCTGGGGCTTCACACTAGAGTTTTGTTTGCTGGATCGTTAAAGAAAGATATACTGCTGGGCTAAGTGGCCGAGCACCATTGCGCGGTTTTCCAGACTAATTCCCCTTCCCTTCGCCAATTGCGGGCCTAGGTATGCGAACTTTGACCAGCCTCTGGGCCATCGGCGCGCCAATTAGACGTTTAGGGCCGCCAACACGTAATGAGGGAAATCAGTGATTTCTGAGGTAACAAATACGCCCCATACCACACTTCTAACATAATGTGTGACTTAGTAACTGAGGATGATCATTGAGAGTTTAGACAACGACACGTGGTTTACGGAGAGTTTACAGTTGACGGCAAGTGAAGAAGAGTTTAGTTTGTGTGCATTGTGAGTATTGTGAGTTCTGCGAAGTTTTCATGAGGTGCGATGTCAGTATAGTTCTGATGCAAAGCGATGCAATGAATGTTACAAACGTATATCTAAAATAAATGGTAGGCAGTATGCTGCGAATAAGGCGAAAAAAGTAAAAACCAATTGCAACCGCTGTAAGGGCCAACCGGCACTCTGCTCAACATGCTGTGAAAAATTGCATAAAAATATTATATAATTATGTAATAATAAA